>QANZ01014904.1:4605-21768 GCA_003254925.1 Chamaecrista fasciculata | reverse complement strand
AGGTGATTTTTTAGATAAGTTATTGTTTTATTTTGTATATGTAATGTCAAATGTCAAATTTAATGATTGTAGAGAATTATTTTAAGTATTATTTAAGAGTAGTGAAAGAAATTAAATTTATTAGTAATTATTGTTGGTTAGTAAATTACTAAATTTAAATTTACTTTTTGTTGTAGAATTAATTATGGCTGAATTATGTGCTGCATCTATAATTAATCTCGGACCGGATGATCCATCACTGCTATATTTACATTGCAAACATGTTTTTGAGGCCGTCTGGTAAGGAGATGTAAGTCAATAGGAGTAGGACCACCACCATTATATTGTTGATATGTTGTTCATCCTCATCTGTGTTTGCATCATCATCATCATCATCGGAACCATCATCATTATCTTCTTCTTCTTCAAAACTCTCATAATCTGATTAGCCTCTTGCTCAATAATCAAATTAAATGAATAATCCAAAACAAGTTGTTCATGGCTAGGACCAGCAATTGATGCATACCATGTTTCGTCTATTTCAGGTTCATCATTTAAATCAAACATTGAATCAAAATTACTGGTTCGAACACAAAGTTTCATTAAATTCAATAATCGATTCTCAGTACATCCTAAATGATATCGTATCATGACTTCTACATCATTATCATTAGTGATATCTAATGTACTAAACTTCATAGGACAAATATGAACAGGTAATCTATAGACAATATCAGATATAACTTGGTTCATCTGCAAATTCAAATTTCTCGAAATCAAACCTCTCAAATCCTCATAGGAAATATTGTCTCTAACCCGTATTATCGATGAGGATCCTTCCATCCGAAATATCATTCATTCTTTTTGAGAATGTTCTATAATTCCATTCACACAAATAGATACCAAAATGTTACTCATTTCTTTCCCTGCATTATAAATATTCATTCAAATTACATTTTTAAGAAGTATCTCTAAAACAAATAAAACTTGTAAAAAAACATCATTAACGAAAATATTACAGTAAACTGTTAAAAATTTACATTTATAACCTAAAATCTTAAAAAAAATAATATTCAATTATATAATCCTAAAAGAATAATAATTATAACAAAAAAAAAACCACATTTACAAAACTTTACAAAATTATTAAACACTTCTAAGCTTTCATACAACAAAATATTTAATATTATCCTAACAAAACTTTCAAATCATTATATAATCTGCAAAACTATTAGGAAATAATCATAAACAATGCAAATAAATTATAAATATTCAAATCATACAGAAAAAAGAAAGAAGAAGAAGAAATATGGAGAATGAAGAGAAGAAGAATGAAGGAGAAAGATGAGAAGAGGAGAAAGATGAAAATGAAATGAATGAAAGAGAAGGAGAAGGAGAAAACACACAAAAAGGGTCTTGTAAAAAATTAGCCGTTGAATGGTAAAATTTTAGTTTGAGTTCAAGTTACCGCCGGCAAGTCGTTGCCACGTAAAGCGCCTTGCGTCACATTAAATGCTAAGTCTGCTCGCCGCAAGTCACTGCCACTTGAACCAACTTGCGTGTAAAAGTGCTTGCCACAAGTTGATATTGTTGGTAGTGACTTGCCACAAAATAAAAAAAATTGCAATGCGTCGCAAAACAAAATATATATTGACAAATATTTTTTAAAAAATATTTTTTTAGTAAATATTTATTTTTTAAAATATATACCGGTCAAATAGCCGTTTTTTAAAGAGGTGTGAAAATGAGTCAGCTCGAGCTTGCCACGAGTTGGAACTCATGCGAATAAAAAAGTTTTAGGTGAGTCAAGTTTGATCAACCCGGCTCGCCAACTTGGTGAGTCATGTTAGCTCACTTAACCCACCCGTCATCATTTTTTTTTTCATTTTTTTTCATTTTTTTTTCTCATTTTTCTAAATTAAAAATATTTTTTATTAACTTTCTTAATAAACTTCATGAAAATTAAGACAAATTATACCAAAATCATAATAATTCAATACTAATTACTAGTCACTGCATCTAAAATTCTATTTATATATATATATATTTGAAAATAAGGTGGTTGACTCACCAATTCGTCAATTCACTCGAGTTACCTCACCACAAGTTGCGAGTTAAGTGAGTGAACCCGTGCAAGTTATAATTTTTTGCGAATCAAATTTTCTCAACTTGACTTGCCAATTTAGAGAGCTAAACAAGGGTTTAGCTTGTTTTGACGCCTCTAATTTTATGTTTTGTTTTCTCTACGTTACACAAATTTACCATACAACCTAGTCCTAATTTCTCAGTCAAGAAAGGCCGAGAAACAAACAAGAATGACTTCTGGGCTTCTGGTTCTTGGAGGATAAGTAATTTGAATGGGCTCAATTTAGCCCATATTCAATAGTTAAAGACCAATTATGAAACTTTTAAGAAATATTAAAGACCAAAACGAAACCCAAAAAAATATTAAGGACCAAAATAAAACTTAAGGTAAATATTAATGATCAAAATAGAATTTTGGCCAAAAAAATATTTTGGCCCTTGCCAACCAAAAATCCTTGCTCCGCCCCTGAGTCCGAATGTGATGAATTTGAAACTATATACTAACTCTAAATAGTTTTTTCTTTGCCTGGTCAAGATCGCTAGCAAATGAGGTTAAATCGTGTTTTGAAATTATTTTTTGGACCAATTTGAAGCATCATGAAAATATGTAGGACCAATATGAAATAAATGAAAGATAAGAGACCAATTTGAAATCTACTCCATACATAACGGACCAATTTGAGACTTTGGCCTTATATATACATAATCATGGGTGCACTGTGTTTTGTAATTTTCGCCCTTGCTGCAACGAAATCGAGAGAGACTGAAAGAAAAGTGAGAAATGAGGAAGTTCGATGCGTGGCCCGTTTTCTTCAAGCGAGAATGGAATCGGAACTGGCCGTTCCTGGTGGGTTTCGCGATCACCGGAACCCTAATCACCAAGATGACTGCTGGTCTTACAGGTAAATAGCCGCATCGATCCTTTCCTTTCGGCCATTATTTGGGTTCAAGTTCTAGTTATCTCTTAAATCAGTAGTGATTGTGTTCTAAATCTGATTTGAAATTTCAGAGGAGGATGCTAAAAACTCAAAGTTCGTTCAGGAGCACAAGAGGTAATGTATTCATCGAATCATCACACTCTAGTAGCAAAATAACTCAAACTTTGTCAATTTCGTCCCAATCCTTTTTCTACGGTCAATTTCGTCCTCAATTTTTTTTACTGTCAATTTCGTCCTCAATATTTCGTATTTTAGTTAATTTTATCGTTTGACTAACTTCTTTCAATAAATTAACCACAAACTCTACCATGTTATCCAAGTTAGGATTTGAGTTTTTTTTCTATTAATTTTACATTATACATCATTAGTCAAGTAGATTTTGTTGATAATATTTGGCTAAAGTAAGAGCAAATAATAAAATTGACTAAAATGTGAAATATGAAGCACAAAATTGAAAAAAAAAATGGAAACGAAATTAACGGTTAATGTAAAGTTTGAAGACAAAATTAATAACCTTGTTATTTGATATTTGAAATTAGAATTAGATAGATGGATTAATTTGTCCATGAGTTTTCACATCGTCAGTTACCATCTCTTGTTAATATATTTAATGGTTGTGATCTTGTTTTCTGATTATAGTTCTCCATATTAATCTGTCAGTTTTGGTATCAGCATATTATTAATATCCTTCATTCTATATTTCAGGTAGCTTCTGAGTGGGAGTTCGTTTCCAGCTTTGTCACTTGGCATCTTAGTGAAGAGAGGTTTGCCTTGGCTTCATGAGAGAAATAAAAGAAAAGTTCTAATACTCTTCGTGGTCTGTTTCCAGCATTCATTCTTTAAATATGCTTGCAATAACAATGCAAAGCTGTCGAGATTTTAAAGATATGATATGGTTTTTACTTTTTACTTGCAATTAGTTAACTAAGTTGAGATTAATCCGCTTTCAAAGCCATAATGTTGAGGAAAATGAAGTGTTGCCTGATAATGTATTTTTTGAGCTATGTGGGAGCTTGTAAGCGAGCATATTGTAGGTTTATGCTCCATCACTATGAACTGATAAAAGTCGCCTTGAGCCATTAGTTCACGTAGTAAATCCATTTGAAACTTTAAACTTGAGCATTATTGACAAATGACAAGTAGCTTAGCCTGGAAAAGGTGGAATTTACCCGTCAAAAAAGGATTTTTAAGTATTATTATAAGAGTAAATATTTAATTGAGTCCGTTTGGATAAGTTTTCTTTATCTAAAATGCATTTTTTTTAATTAAAAAAAGACCTTTTATAAACATAAAATTTTGTTTGGGTAAATTTTTAAAACAAAGAAGAAGTTACAAAAAAAAGTTAAAATATAGCTTTTTTAAGAACTTCAAATGTTTAATTTTATAGCTTTCACTTAAAGCACTTGCAAAAACTATTCTTTTAGTTTATTTTATTAATTAAAAGTACTTTTGTCATTTTATATCCAAACAACTTTGATAATTAAAAATACTAGTCCTTCACTCAAAAGATCTTTTAAAAAAAGTTTGATAAATAAACTTCTTTTTCCACAAGCTTATCCAAACGAACTCCAATGCTACCTTAATGATATATGAGTAATTGAGAAGTCAAATTTTGAAAGTTTAGTTTATATATTTGAGTATTTGAAAGTAGTGGAAGTAATACAATTTAACCTCTAAAGTTCATTTTTAGGGATTAATTTATAAGGACAAAATGACTTAATATATTAGTTTTATGAATTGCAAGAATTTGAAGCTATAAATTACGCTTTGAAATATTGAGTTCTTAACTCCTGTTTTTTCATGGACTAATGTATAAATTTACTCTTAATCAATTTTTTTTCTTTCTACTATTATTACCTTCTAAACATTGACATGTAAGGAAAAGAAAAACTAATTACACAAACACTCCAAACATGATCTCGTAGAGCTTATGGGACGAACACGCTGAAGGAGATTCAGGTGCATTTGAAATTATTATCATGGCAAAAGCATGTTTGGACCCCAAACTTTATACTAATTATCAATGATATTTTATATTTTCGTCAATTTTATCATTTGTTATTATTTTAGCTAAATATTAACAATTAAACTTACGTGGCTAATGACATATAAGGTGAAATTTAACCTAACTCAAATTGACGAACCACTAGGTCAAGTTCAGGTAGTTAAACTCTCATCCTTCTAAATATTAAGTGAAATCAGAAGATGAAAAAGATGACGTCAAGATAGACGGATGTAAATACGTATTCATTCCTGATTCCATACAAACAAATCGTTTAAGAGAGAAAACTGAAATCTGAAAACAATAGGTAATATATATTCAACTCAAAAATCATTACACGAGCAAAATTTGGAGTGACTTGTGCTACTTTATCAAGGAAAGAACGAGGTCTATAGCCCAAGATGTAATAAAGACCACCCTCCTCCCTCCCACAAAATAACAAAAGGTAAAAAAAGGAAAACCAGTGATACTTGGGGACACTTTAAATTTTAGGCTACCTCTAAAACTTGCATCATTAACATATGAAAACTGACAGACACATCCCAGTTATTTATCTATTTTGAAAAGACACGAAGAGGCAGAGTTAAGATGTTACTTCTATTTGTCAATTTTAAGCCTCAAACGAAAATCCTCTTCCATAAGAGGCAGGCCATCCCGTAACGTGAGCTTGGGTTCCCAGCCTAGCAACTCCTTTGCATTCGTTATGTCTGGTTTTCTCTGTCGGGGATCATCAGGAGTGTTATCCACCATCTTTATCTCCACCTTCGGATTGATAAGCTTCAAAACCACAAACAAAATGTTAGCTAAACACTTGTTTGTTTACCAACAATTCCATTTTCATACTGCTGCTGTGAATAGACGAAATGTGAAATTGTTGTATAGCACATTCAATCTTACTTGGAAAGATGGGTTGGTAGTAAAGAACTTCATTTAACTTAAAATTAGATAAACCAGACTAGTATTAGTTGAGAGCTACAAAGTACATACACTTTATTTCACATATATGTCTTGTTTTGTCATGTAATTTTAAAAATTTAGTGTATCAATATGTCTGTATTTGTGCTTCATTGACACTTGCAGACATTTCAATAGATGAGAAAACTGATCTAAATATTGAAGGTTGTTTTATATCCAAAGTTAAGAATCGAATCCTTGACATCTGGTTAAAGATAGACAAGTTCTTACCACATAACTACACCCCAAGTGTTATTTAAAAATTAAAAAATATCTTAAAAAGCTTAAAGCTGACCTCCTTCACCGTTTCAGCAAGTTCAACCATTGTAAATTCACCTGCAAAATTATTCATTCAATGGGAAACTTAATGGGGGAAAAGGAAGGAGGGGGGAAGACAAAGGCCTTGGCCTTGAAGTAAGAAAGAATTTCACCTGGGTTTCCAAGGTTGATTGGCCCAGTGTGTGGTCCATTCATGAGACGGATAAGGCCATCAACCTAAGATTTCAAACAGAATTAAAGAGTCACAAGTCAAAATACCACCAGTAACACTGCTAAAATATAGATTTGCTAAATTATATAAAGTATTGCAGATGGATGGTGAGGATATAATTTTTTTCTTTTTAATGTCTCCTTACCATTCATTCTTTTCTCTCCTTTTACTCATACTCCACATACTTCAGCCATGACATACTTTAGCTGATCCATTTTGCAGTAATTCAATTACAAAGACAAAAATGCGAATTATGGTGTCGAATATACCAGGTCAGAGGCAAAGCAGAAACTGCGGGTCTGTGTCCCTGGAGATTGGACTGTCAAAGGGTCACCACTGTAACACACCAAAGAACAAAGACTGAGTGAAAAATGAAGGATAAGGCATCAATTTCAGAATGGGAGGTAAAAACAGTAAATTTAAATAAATAATTGATAATTGATAATTGATGTAGCACATCATGCAGAAATTACAGCATCTTTAAAAATACAACATTGTTATATAGCATAAGAAAGGTTTTAGTGTTTACCGAATTGCCTGAGCAATGAAGTTGCTGACAACACGCCCATCATCAATATTCATGCGTGGCCCGTATGTATTGAAGATTCTCGCTACGCGTATTTCTATGGTGAAGGGATGCAAACACCTCAAGGAGTTAAATACCAAGAAAACTTTATAATGGCTATACCTTTCAAATATTGAGAGGCAGTATTACAAGGAACAGACAATAAATTACCTATTCCGTGCTGCCTATGATAATCGAACATCAAGGTCTCAGCAACACGCTTGCCCTCATCATAGCAGCTCCGAACTCCTAAATTAAATATATAATTAAGTGCTCACTCGGACAGTATCTTCATGATTGTGTATAAAAGATACACATTCACTTCAAACAGTGATGTTTAAAATATGGACATAGTAACAAACTATCCAGTTTGTCAGGAAAAAGAAATTCAAAAGATAAGCCAAGTTGTAGTCCACAAATTAAATACGGAAGTAGGCATTCATAGTTTATACATTACACTATATTGAAGTTTACAATTATTGAAACAGCAATAAGTCCACTTAAGAAGCCAAAGATAAAAAGTTTGGACTGAGACAGGGAAGTACCAATGGTGTTAACATTGCCCCAGTAGCTTTCAGGTTGCGGATGCACAAGAGGATCCCCATAAACTTCCGAAGTTGATGTGAGCAAAATCCTGTTGATAAAATTTCAACTGATCAAGATCAACGGATAGTAGCAGTTGAAACTGACAACCTTTCATGCAAAAAGTGGAAACAAATCTTTTAAAAGTGTTAAAGTTTGTGAAGTGAGTGAAGTATAGAGAGAGAGAGATGTAAGTAGAGGGAAAATTTTATGTATAAAATAATTACGTTAATAGAGTCTACACTTTCTCTTTCTATTTCTCTCTATCTCTCTCTACACTTCACACACTTTACAATTTTCTACACTTTAGAGGATCCACTTTGGCAAAAAGTTCCCAACCTTGCTCTAACTCGCTTAGCAAGCCCAAGCATGTTCAGTGTGCCAATCACATTTGTCTTTATTGTCTGTAAAATTATTATCAAGTTACACATTAGATAGCTTCTCAAGGTTCACTAAACAAGAGAAATTTCAAGCAGTGATGCATAAGCATAAGAGAAACTGAATATAAATAAAACGGCAGGATAAAACAGCATGAAAAGTAATCAAGTTACTTCAAAGAGAGGTAGAAAGAGAAGAGGAGGTTCAAGCTATTTTTGCATGTAAACCAGCCTATAGCACTGGCCAGTGAGCAAAACAATGAGCATTGAAAGCAAGTTCATCAACAATTGACAACTTGACATGAAAGTGTTTATAGGGGAAGTATCATCAAATCAGCAATGATTAAAAAGACAAAAGATACTTATAACAATACCTTTACAGGATTGTGTTTGTAGAAAATAGGAGAAGCAGGGCATGCTAGATGGTAGATCTGATCAACCTCAACCAACAGAGGCTCTGTAACATCTGAAGAGGGATCAAAAATTCAAAATGATATATAGTTATTGCCAATTTACATAAATAATAATGCAATGCAAAACATAGTATACTAAGCAGAAAAAACAGCATTACTGTTCCAGCTAATAAAAATAGTGGCTGAATACTTGACAGCTGAAATATCAATTAATTTCCTTTGTGGTACAATAAGTATGAATCTTCTGTTGGTAGCATGGTCCTTCACTGCCCCCTTATTTAAGGAAAACCAGTTTACAGCACAGATTTAAGAGCTCATGCATACACCACCAAATGAGAGAAGACCCAAAGGATGGGTTGAGATTTGGTCCAAAGTGTAATTAAGGTGTTTCACTAACAGATAAAGATTCTCTAAACTGGACTAAATCCAGCAGATCAACCTCCACTATACCATAAAAATTGACAATTGATACTCGAAAAGAGAAAAGAGAGAGAGAGAGAGACTATATACCATGACGGATAAGCTCAAATCTTGGATGACCAATCCATTTTTTGAGGTTATCCTTAGATCCAGTGAAGTAGTTGTCAGCAACAATAACCTGATTAATACAAGGACATTGTTACAGAAATTCGTCACGTCAAAGACATGATGAATGTATGTGGCATTGTTTGCAGAATGATAACATTCTAACCTCATTTTTTTCGTTTTCCATCATTCTATCAACTAGGTGAGATCCAATGAATCCAGCACCCCCAGTAATCAATATTCTCATTTTTTGAGGTCCTTTTTTTGTCGATTGGTGATCTTCGTTTGCTGCCATTGTCAGAACCTCTGGAATTCAAGTCCTGCACGAACGAACTTCCAGATGGTCAATTTCAAATTCACTCTGTTCATGAGTCTATTAAATACACGTTTGATCACTTATCAAACTTTTCATTAATACACATTATCCGGCTTCAAATCTATCTCAATTAAGAGGGAGAGAAAGCGACAAACAACTTCAATACTGAACCTAATCGCGAGATTCAAAAAGTACCAATCTCAAACCCTAATCACGCTTCTGATCCAGACACTCCATGATTAGCCACATTCATACAGACATAAAAGATCCAAAATATGGAGTTTCTTCCACCAAACGCAACGATTCGAACGACAAATTTATGATAAATAAAATAACACAACAAATGAGAAAAAAAAACAAAAACAAAAATCAATTTCTAAGCCTTCAATCTCACGGAAACTTGACGAACATTGTGAAAGCTCCTTGGCAACGACGAAAATCCCATTAAACTAATATTTGAAAAGTAAAGCATGACCAAAATCTGACCATTATTGAATGAAAATCGTTGTTTGAATTACCTGATCGATCAAAAGAAGTGTCGATGAAAAGGTCACCTAGGTTAAGCAAATTTGGGAATTAAATTGGGAAAATGTGAAGGAGTTAACGATTAGAGGGAGTGATAAAATTAACAGAATCAGAATGAGCCTAGAAAAGCGCTTTTGTGTCCAAATATAAGTGCCATATCATCTCAAATTAGCGGGAAGAATTATTATATACACTGACGAAAGAGAAAAAAAAATGTTATAGATGAATTCGAATATGCTTGCGTCGTATTGCCACGTGTGCTAACAAGAGCTCCATGAAAAACGACCGTTGATCTCAATTCTCACTATTGTTCTAATTAATAGACTCCATCGTTAAACTGTACTTAGAAAAGATAACGTCAACGATTTTGTGAATATTTAATTTTTGAGAAAACTAGCAACCGGTTCTTGAATTTTGGCCTCTCTGCCTAATAGGTCCCTGAATTATGCGAAGTTTACAAACCGGTCTCTGAATTTTCAAAATGTTATACTAATAGGATCCTTCGTCATACTGCTATTACAAAAAAACTGACGTGTAAATAGCGGACGTGATGTGTCCCGTTATGTCCACGCCAGCTTTTTTGACGTGTACCTCGTTCTTTGCTTGATGTGTCTCGGATTGGATCTTTTTCTTCATCTTCATCTTTTTTTTTCAATCCCCACGGGTGCTGACGTGGACATAACGGGACACATCAGCACATAACGGGGCACATCAGCGTCCGTTATGTACACGTCAGCTGTTTTGTAACGACAATATGACGAAGGGACCTATTAGTATGGCGTTTTGAAAATTCGGAGACCAACTTGTACACTTCGCATAATTCAGAGACCTATTAGTCAGAGAGGCCAAAATTCAGGAATCGGTCGCTAGTTTTCTCTTTAATCTTTATAACCTCGTGGAGTAGAGCTGTCAAAATGGGTTCCAACTCGTGGGTTGGACCCGTTTAACCCGCAAAAATGGTGAGCCGGGTTGATGCAATCTTGGCTCACCAATAATTTTAACCCGTGTGGGTTGGCTCACCTAACCCGCGAGCCATGGTGAGCCAACCCGGCGAGTTGGTGGGTTGGCTCACCAACCCACCATTTAAAAAAAAAATTAATTCTAAAATTAAAAAACTAATAACTTAATTTCATTTTAAGCCTTCCACTAACCCAAATCACTCTTGACATCTCACTTTTCATATTCACTCACAAAAAGTCACAATAACTCTTAGTTGCCCTCTCTCTCACTCTCTCTCTCTCACTTTGCTTCTGCATTTTAAGAGTTGGCCTTGACTTTTGTATTGCAATTTGCAATATTTGATGAATTAAATAGGTCTCAGGCCAAAAACACAATAGGTTGGAACGAAAATTAGCATGTGTGGAGTTTTCCATGTATTTTACAACACTTCAAGAACAATGCCAAGAGTTAGATTTGTTTGAATTTTTTTAAAAAAAAAAACAGGTTGGGAAAAATGTACATTGAATTTAAAAAAAAAAATTAAATTTTGGTGGGTTAAGTGAGCCAACCCGGCTCACCAAGATGGTGAGCCGGGTTGGTATAATCCTGGCTCACCAGAAATTCTGGCCCGCGTGAGCCGTAACCCGTGGTGGGCCAACCCGTGTGAGCCGGGTTGACCCACTTTGAGCTCTATCGTGGAGACATGCATGCTGTGCGGGAGAGATGGAGGAGATAGTGAGAAAAAGAACAACTTTTTTTTGCCCATAGTACACCTTTGGTCTAATATTTTTTGCTCAGGTCTTAATTTGGTCTCATATCTTTTTTGTTACACTTTTGGTCTCATATCTTTTACTCAAATCTCAATTTGGTCTCATATCTTCTAGTCATGTTGTAGATTTAGTCTCATATCTTTGTGTCAAGTGGGACTGACAGTAAAACTTTTTGTGAAGATTTGTGACCAATTTTGCAACTTGATCAAAAGATATAGGACAAAAAATGCAACAAAAAAATACAGAATCAAATTGAGACATGAACAAAAGATATGAGACCCAAAAGGGACTTTAACCCTTTTTTTTGTCACCAAGAAAAAGAACTTGCACAGGACGGTTTATTGCAGATTTGCAGGTTATAACAAAAAGGATTCATCCTTACCAAAAAGAAAAATAAAAAGGATTCATGCGGCCACGAAGGAGATAAACAAGGTTTTATGAAGTGAATTATGATCTTTATTGATCTATGGAAGTTAATAATTTAATCCTTGAAAATCAATTTACATTAATTTCTGAAAATCATAGAATTTTTAAGTTAGTTCCTACAAGATTACAAGTTGGTTCCTTAAAGGTCAAATAGTCAATTTAGTCATTAAATTATGTGGTAAATTTCAATTTGATCCTAAAATTATTTTTTGTTCTTTTTAATCCTCAAACTTTCATATTAGTTCTGTTGTTAGTCTAAAATATTATTTTGTCTAATTTCTACCATTATTTTTATCATGAACAGTTGAGGAAGTCGAGAGAGAATTAGAATACCATACCTGTTTAATAAACAAATTTCAATTCATAATAATATTTCTCACTGAAAAATTTGGGACAGACAAGCAAACATATTATATCAACTACAGAACAACTTCAAAACGCTTCTTTTGCTCTCTGTATGCCATTACATGGAAGAAAGAAAAAATTGTGGGAAAGACAAAACAATAAGTTTATTTATCCAATTCAAACTTGAGCAACTTGGCAACTTTGCTGATCGTAATGAACTAATGATGGAAAGTGAAAAATGATCTAAAGACTGATAAATGGCATCCAATATGGCCTTTGGAGCAAAGAAAGAAGTTGAATTTAGTTCTTTTTGGCAACTCCAAGTCTCAGACGAAAATCCTCTTCCATCAGAGGCAGACCATCTCGCAACTTGACCTTCGGTTCCCAGCCTAGCAATTCCTTCGCGTTTGTTATGTCCGGCTTTCTCTGTCGAGGATCGTCGGGTGTGTTCTCCACCATCCTTATCTCCACATTTGGATTAATAAGCTGAAAAACCAGTTATCACAATTGATTAGCAACAACTCTATAATACAGAACCACACAACTTTTTTTTTTCTCTTTTTTCAGTTCCCACAGGTATCTTTCATTGGAAGTTATCTTATTCGAGGCATTGTTAGACATTAAATATAGGCAACTAATTCAAACCTAGGTTCATCATGTTATGGGAGACTAATCCTTTCTGTTAGACTCAACGCTCGTTTGTAGAACCACAAAGCTTTAGATCAGATGTATCATGTATATATGAATTGTTAATGACATTGGAAATTAAAATGGCTTACCTCCTTCACTGTCTCAGCAAGTTCAATCATGGTAAATTCACCTGAAAGAAAAGAAGTGAAAAACTTAAATTAGCATTTGACAGAAACATTAAGCAAAGAATGCTTCATGGTTATAAAGTAACCTGGGTTCCCAATGTTGATTGGACCAGTGTTTTCGCCTTCCATGAGACGGATAAGGCCATCAACCTCATAAGTTTCATACATACAACAGTCAGATAACCAATAATGAATCGAAGCAAAAAGACACATACGAGAATTGTGCGGTATATTTGCATACCATGTCAGAGACATAGCAGAAACTTCGAGTCTGTGTTCCCGGAAGTTGGACAGTAAGGGGTTCACCACTATAACACACAAGATTTTACGAGCAAGTGATCAGTAAACTAAAATCAGGTATCCATCAAGTATTTCTGTCATTTTATCAAATTGAAGTATTGAATCCATGTTTTTACTGAGATTGAAACAAGAAATGCAAATGGTTTATCATAATATATATCCAAGCTCACCATAACATTGTAAAGCTTAAGGACTGACTCACCGAAGTGCTTGAGCGATAAAGTTGCTGACAACTCGCCCGTCGTCGATATTCATGCGTGGACCATATGTGTTGAAGATTCTGGCAATGCGTATTTCTGTGACAATAATAAAATCCTCATGAAATCAACAGCAAAAGGACAATTTGAACTTTCAAGTCACAAGGAAAAGAAGGCAAGAAATTACCTATTCCATGCTGCCTATGGTAATCAAACATCAAAGTTTCTGCCACGCGCTTCCCCTCGTCATAGCAACTCCGAACTCCTATTGTAAACATAAATTTTTAGTTAGACTATATTCTCATGGGTGGCTTTCGACATGAAAAATTCTTTTACTTGCACTATATGTCTAATATGAAATCATTAAAGGCTCTTTATAGAGGTATGTACCAATAGGGTTAACATTGCCCCAATAAGTCTCTGGTTGTGGATGCACAAGAGGATCCCCATATACTTCTGAAGTAGATGTTAGCAAGATCCTGTGAAAATGAGATGAATTTTCAACTGTTTAGACCAATTGATGATAAAAAGTTTAGATTATATTGAAGACAAGACAAAGTAAAAGAAATCCCCAACCTTGCTCCCACTCGCTTTGCAAGCCCAAGCATGTTCAGTGTACCAATAACATTTGTCTTTATAGTCTGCAAAATTATTTACTTAACTGTTAGTCTCTCAAAGGTCACTACACAGACAGAAGTCAGAACTTTTAAGTGATTGACATGTGGAAGAAGCTTAGTACACAAGTAAACTAACATTTTCGTCCCTAGATTATATGGTTACTGTTATTTTAGTCTCTGATTTATTGAATTGCTTAATATAGTCCTCGAAGATTTATGACTCATGGCAAGTTAGTCCCTTATTGAATACCCTATCACAAGCAACTCAGTCCTTAGAGGAACTAAATTGCAATGAGTCGTAAAATCTTGGAGACTAAATCAATCATTTAAAAAATTTTAAGACTAAAATAACAACGCCAATATGATCTAGGGACTTGATTGACAGTTTACTCCTTAGTACACAGAAACAAGATAGCAAATTATGTACACAAGATAGGGTATATGAAATCAACTAATTGTATGAAATACAAGAGGAGACTCTAAAATCCCACCTTCACAGGATTGTATTTGTAGAAAATCGGAGAGGCAGGGCATGCAAGATGGTAGATCTGATCAACCTCAACGAACAATTGCTCCGTTACATCTGTAAAGGGGAAGCGAAAAAGAAATTCACATCGTTTGAGTATAAATCATATTCTCTGTTAATAATCTGCAACAATGTTATAACCAACAAGCTTCTAACTTCTGATGCATGGCTTTTTGCATCCTTGGAGTAACATTTACAAGGTAGATCACAGAGGTCAAACACATACATATTACAAAGGTGAAGAGATAAGAAACATACCGTGACGGATTAGCTCAAATCTTGGATGACCAATCCATTTTTTAAGGTTGTCCTTAGATCCAGTGAAGAAGTTATCAGCAACAATAACCTAATTAGACAAAGATAATAGATACAGTCATACACACACACACACACATATATAGGGTCATAAGTTGGATCAAAACTTTATTTCTGCTGAGAAACTAAACTAAACTACACTTAAGTGTCTCATATATATTCAACATCCATCATCTTGATGAATAAGTACATAAAAAGAAACATGTGACATACTAACCTCATTTTTTTCATTCTGCATTAATCTGTCAACTAAGTGAGAGCCAATGAATCCAGCTCCTCCAGTGACCAGAATTCTCATGTTGGACTGTTGTTTTCAGAGGACTCAGAAGTATTGGTAAATAATATACAAGAAAGGCAAAAATGCAGAAAACTCCCCTGAATGTTAATTGTTGTGCAAAACTCTCCCTCAACTTTGAAAAGTAAAGAAAGACTCCTTATACTTTTGACTTCTGTGCAAATAATCTATTTTGTTGAAATTTTCATTGAAAAATCAAGAAATTTTTAGTCTTTTTTTTTTACTACTACTATTAATTACAATAAAAGAAATCAATAAAAATTTTAACAAAATGGTCTTTTTACACAGAATCAAGAGTTCGGGGTTTTTTTTTACACAATGTCTAAAATTCACCTGAAAGAACTTGGAAAAGCGTAAGGGAGATGGCAGAGGAGGTGGCTTTGTAGTTGTAGTAGTAGTTGTTGTTCTTTGTTCTCCATTTGAAGAATTCGGTGCCATTCTCAAAAATTTTGAAATTTAAGTTTCCTGCACCAATTTTGGAACAGTGAGAAAAAAAAAAAAACCCATATGATATTGAAGAAGATAGTAATGAAAAACTTCAACAATAAACATAATTATAAGAAAAAGAAGACAGGGAAGGGGAAAAACAGAGAAAGTTAAGACTGACCCAAAACCCCAATTTCTAACCACAGTTTTCTGATTCCTGATTTAAACGATTCACGATGGAAGATCCATTTTATAGAAGAAAATGGATCCAGAGATTGAAAATTCTCCCACCAAACGCTAAATTAGAAAATGAAGGGAAAGAAAAAGAAAACAAAAATAATTGAATGTTGGGTTGGGGAGCCTTCAAACCCACGGAAAGTTGAAGACAATCATGAAAGCTCCAAGGCAACGACAACAGCAAGAAAAAAATCAGGAATCACACACCAAACATATATACAAAAAAAGCAAACACCCAAAAGATTAAAAATTCGAATGCCTTACCAAATGGGTTCAGAAATTGTATACACTAGTAGAGATTTCAGGATCGATGAACAAATTTGAGTGAGA
The DNA here is from genome assembly GCA_003254925.1 of Chamaecrista fasciculata. Classification (NCBI taxonomy): domain Eukaryota; kingdom Viridiplantae; phylum Streptophyta; class Magnoliopsida; order Fabales; family Fabaceae; genus Chamaecrista; species Chamaecrista fasciculata. The sequence goes on along the minus strand of QANZ01014904.1, from coordinate 5,479 downwards.
GAAAAGGATGGGCTAAAGCAATGAACAAATTTTGGGGAAACAGAGAGTATGCAAGTGGCTAAGTACTGCTTGCTTTAAGCTGTAATCCATTGTACATGAACTTTAATTACAGTTTTGCTTTTTAGGAATTGCGATTAATGTGTTGGATTCTAATAATGAATGAATATGATTTCGTATTTAATTGTTTACTGTACTAGTATAATTAAAATTTATGAGGATACGACATCATCCTCTTTCAAGATTTAAATACCGATGCGGATTTTCACCAAAAAAAAAAAAATACCGATGCGGATTGACATGGTGATGAATCTTAGATTGTCTAATAATAATATATTAGAATCTGAAACCCGTCGAAGGTAGTTTAATGAGAGAAGAATTTTAAGGATTTTTTTTTCTTTCGTCCAATATAATTCATTGTTTTGACACTCGGGCTACGTGCTTAAAATTTTATTTTGTTCATTCATATATATTATTTTTTCAATTTAATTTTTTTTTATCAATGTAATAATCTATTTATTTTGTAAATTAAATTAATAATATATTGTTGGCTTTTGAGGCCCGTTTATGCCCATGGAGATTCCGTTCGTATCATGAGTTAACTTATTTGAAAGATATCCTAGAGATCAATAAAATGACACCGAAATAGTTAAGAGTGTTCAAGGGTTGAATTGGATTGGATTTAAGACGAGCTAGTTCAGACTTACTATTTTATTTGAAGGGTTAGTTCAGGTTAGGTTAAAAATTTAATTAAGTCAATCTAAATCAATTCAAACCAAACAGTGTCAAGTTGGTTCAGACTCACTATTTGATTTGACGGGTTGGGTCAGGTTAGGTTAAAAAAAATAATTGAGTTAATTAAAATCAAACAGTAACG
>QANZ01014896.1:0-13553 GCA_003254925.1 Chamaecrista fasciculata | reverse complement strand
AACACATAAATAAGATGATTGGCCCTAGGGCACAATCTCCATCATTCTTATCCTGATTCTGCAAAAAGGGTTTCTATGACGATTGGTAAAATTGCTGAGTAAACTGATTTATTATTAATATTTATTTTAGAGGCAAATCAAAATATCTCTATGCTTGTGAAATAGTTATATTTTCAAATAGACATGCTTGCTCCTTGATAGTATTCGTTGTGACACTGGCTGAGAATATTTATTTGTCCTAGTGTGTTTTGTTTACTGTTTATTGTTGAGAAATGATTGTGACAATGCTATGTGCGCTCCCGATGGGTGAAAAGCTGTGTGCGGTCCCCCACGGGTTGTGATAATGCTGCGTGCAGCCCTAATGGGTGAAAAGCTGTGTGCGGTCCCCATGGGTTGAGAACTTGAGGTGATGCTGTGTGCGGTTCCCTCTTGAGTGGGCAAAATAAAGATGCTGATATGTGTGCTCCCCTGAGGATTTAGGAGGTTATTTGTGTGCTCCCCGATGGGTTGATGTGGAAGTACTGATATTATGCTTTACATGTGAATCAAATGTGATGATTGGTTGACTTATGAATTGTATTGGAGTATTACTTGTTGATAAATGGATGGTTATCATGGTTGACGTAGTGAGTTTATTCTCTTATAAATTGATGATTGTTATGTAGTGGTTGTATTGACACTTCACTTGGTGAGAAACTGATGGTTTCTACAATGTTGAATATTGATTTTATTGATACGAAATGTCTTAGATGGTTAGAATGATATCTATTGGATTGTTGGGATCCTGATGTAATCTTCATTTGATCATTCATGATTTCATACAAACTTCTTTTAGAGCAAATCCGCAATTTCACTTTCAATCAGTGTTTTTAGGAAACATTTCCTTCTTCTAGGCTATTTCTTTTATCTAAGAGAATTTTCTAAAAATATATTCTTAATGTCTCAAAGAGTATGATTTGAAAAAGATTGATATTTCTATCATCGTGATGTTTTACCCAACTTTTAAATATTTCATGAGTGTCTCAATAGATTTATTTATAAAACCTAATGAATTGTGAATTCTTGAATAACTTAAATAATAATATTTCTTACCAAGATTTGGTCTTTGAAAGGAGGTTCAAAAGAAGATCTTTTCTTTAATTTGTTTCATTCCCCAAATCTCATTTTAATAAATCCTATCCTCATATTTACTTTCTTCATTAAACTTTAACTAAACCTTTATTTTCTTTTCTTTGAACTCATGTTATATACAACACTTTGATTTTACACATTTTGCCTTCACAAATAGTGAGACATTGGGACATGACTCTAGTATAAGTCACGTTTGATGATGGGAACTCTGAAGGAGTGTCATCAGTGCATGACGATGTTAATTTTTACTGTACTGGTATATGGCGTCGTGAGTACAGGTTGATACTCGTAGTATATTGTCGTGTTTGCGTTAAGTGTTTGTAAAGGAAGTCAAGGGGACGGGTTATTCCCGGATTCTTCTGGTATAAGTTATATTGTGAATTTATGGGATGGGTTATCCCTAATTGTATATGTGTTGAATTAAATGGCTAGTTATGGGATATGTAATCCCTAGTTTTATTTATTTGTATTGTTGGCTCTAGTGAGCTCTTGTTGAATGTGCTTGAGGCAATTAGCCTATTAATGTGGCAGAAATAGTTCTCTGTTTGTTTGCTGTGTGCTGGATTGGATTGGTGTTATTGGGTTTTGAGAAGGATTTGATGCTAGAGGATTTGTGGTTGAAGTGGGATTTTGTAATCCTACTGGGAATTTTTCGATTCTCACTCCTAACATTTATAGGTTGCAGGTGAGCGGCTGAGGCTGAGAATTGAGGCTGGAAGAGTTGATCTCCGAATGGTATTTTGCTTTATATCTCTAGTGTAGATACCTGATACTTGTTTAGCTAGTTAATGCACTGACAAGTTATCTCTTATATTTGGCCCTGCGTGGCAAAAATGAGGCTGAGCCCCTTGTATCTACTTTTTAACTTAATGTCAGTTGTATTACGAGCGTTTTGTGATTCCTGACTTTGGTTTTCGTATTGTTACAACATGTTTTAAAGGAAAAAATGTTGTGCTAAAATCATGATGTCACAGGTTATATGATAAAATGTATTTCAGATTTGCGAAATGATTTTGAACGATTATATGGATTTGGAATTTAAGGAATTTTCAATGGATGTGCAAGTATGTGATTTATATGATCATTCGAATTGTGATTTGTTTTATGGGATTTGACTACGAAAAGTGATGATACAGATATTTGAAGTGGGATTTTGGAATCCTACTGGGAATTTTCCGATTCTCACTCCTAACATTTACAGGTTACAGGTGAGCGGCTGAGGCTGAGAATTGAGGCTAGAAGAGTTGATCTCCGAATGGTATTTTGCTTTATATCTCTAGTGTAGATACCTGATACTTGTTTAGCTAGTTAATGCATTGACAGGTTATCTCTTATATTTGGACCTGCGTGGCAAAAATGAGGCTGAGCCCCTTGTATCTACTTTTTAACTTAATGTCAGTTGTATTACGAGCGTTTTGTGATTCCTGACTTTGGTTTTCGTATTGTTACAACATGTTTTAAAGGAAAAAATGTTGTGCTAAAATCAGGATGTCACAGGTTATATGATAAAATGTATTTCAGATTTGCGAAATGATTTTGAACGATTATATGGATTTGGAATTTAAAGAATTTTCAATGGATGTGCAAGTATGTGATTTATATGATCATTCGAATTGTGATTTGTATTATGGGATTTGACTACGAAAAGTGATGATACAGATATTTGATTCGTCATATATGATTGAGATATGAACGTATTATATGCATGCACTATGATTTTGAAATTATGGGGATACCTTGCCCTCCACGACTAGAATAGGTTAGATTACTCACTGAGTTTCTTGACTCGCCGCATTGTTGTTTACCATTTTCAGTTTTAGGTTACAAGAATCATTTTATCCAGTCGTCCAGATCGAACGGAACTTCCTGGAGTTCCACATACTTGTTCGTGTGGATTATTTGGTCTGATTACATGATTTTGATATGCTTGTCTTATGTATTTGACTCTAGAGTGCTCCGTTAGATTTACAGTCAAGGAAGTGCTTATGTTTTCTATTTAAAATTTTTTGGTAAATTACATAAAAGGGTCCTGTGGTTTAGCCTATTTTCAAATAGGGTCCTGTGGTTTAAAAAATGTCAAATAAGGGTCATGTGGTTTGCTCCGTTAATAAAAAAGGTCCTGAGGTATATTTTTCATCTAAAATTTGACGAAAATTTTGGCTAAAATACTATTTTAAGACCCTAACTATTAATTTTTATGCATTTGACTCCTTATTTGTATGAGAGGACTTTGACGCAAAAAAATAAAAATTTCGTGGTAATAAATAAAATTTCACCCTTCTCTCTCTCTCTCTCTCTCTCTCTCTCTCTCTCTCTCTCTCTCTCTCTCTCCATTTTTCAGATTCCCCTCCTTATTCATCTTCTTCATCACAATCTCCTCCCTCATCCCTCATCTTCTTCATCAAAATCCAACATCACAAACAACAATCGAAAATTTCAAATAACACCCAAATGAATTGACGCCGGACCCAACTCAGAGATTTTCTCGAGTTTCTCGGCTTTCACCACCGGATTTGCTTTCGCGATCTGATCTCTTCCCATTGTTTTGAAGTCGAAATCGAACTTGTGTTGTTCAGGATACCGGTGGGACCCACAGAACGTGAAGCCGCACCTGCACTTGAACCCCGTGAGTCCCACGCGCCGCCTGCATGTTGAGCATCGGCACGGATGCGCTGGGATTCGCCGCCACTCTTGCCGTCGTCCTGTGAGCGAAGCAAATCAGGTGCGGCGGAAGACGAAGGGACGGAAACGACAACAGCAACGGGAACGTCGAAGGCGGCGATAGGTTCAACCGGAGATGACGATTGCGATGTCGTTGTCGTTGGTGGCGGCTGCGACGGAGGAGCTAGGGATTGGTTGAGAACTATCTTGGCAACGGAGGAGGATTGTTGTTCTTTGAGCTGTAAATCTCAATAGCACTTTGAACATAGATCTTGCGTCGTCGGACAACCGAATAATCCGCAGTTATTGGGGTGTTATTTGAAATTTTCGATTGTTGTTTGTGTTGTTGGATTTTGATGAAGAAGATGAGGAATGAGGGAGGAGATTGCGATGAAGAAGATGAATAAGGAGAGAGAGAGAGAGAGAGAGAGAGAGAGAGAGAGAGAGAGAGAGAGAGAGAGAAAAGGGTGAAATTTCATTTATTATCATGAAACTTTTATTTTTTTGCTTCAAAGTCCTCTCATACAAATAGGGAGTCAAATGTATAAAAATTAATAATTAGGGTCTTAAAATAGTATTTTAGCCAAAATTTCCGTCAAATTTTAGACAAAAATATACCTCGGGACCTTTTTGTTAACGAAGCAAACCACATGACCCTTATTTGACATTTTTTAAACCACATGACCCTATTTGAAAATGGGTCAAACCACATGACCCTTTTATGTAATTTACTCAATTTTTTTTTGTTGAACTGATTGTTGTACTATGTATGGACCCCTCTATTTATAGGGGAGATTCTGTCAGAATTTCTACTAATGTCGTGATCAAGGAAAATGAATTATATAAGTTATCATTAAATAAATTTCTTTTACCCCTAATTAATATGGTGATCAAATTGCATATGGATGTCTGACTCAGCGCCAAAGTACTCTTGAAGATTAGAGTCTTTAAAATGTCAAGGCCCAAGAGATTGAGCTTCTAGAAAAATATTTCAAATAAAGGACAGCCATAAAAGTCAAATAAGATTAATCTTATATATATATATATATCCAAAGTATTTAGTAACCCCTGTGAAAAGAAAAAAAATTGAAAAATAAATCAATTAATTGAAATAGGTGCCAGCTCTTAACGACTCAAAATTATCGAGTTGATAAATTAGTTTTTGAAAGATTAAAATATATCGTTTAGTCTCTCAAATTAGATCCAGACAGTTAGTCATTTTTATAGATTAAAGAGTATACTGTATGGTTCTTTCAAGGACTGAAGAGTATACTGTTTAAATCTTTTAGAAACTAAACTGTGTATTTTAATCTTTTAGAGGCCGAATGGTCATAAGCATTTCTAGCTAATCTTTCTACTATCCTTTTAGGAAATTAAATAAAAGCAAATAAAATATATATTTACACTAATTACTAAATACTTTTACCAAATGAGAGAATGAGAGATGGTAAGAAATGAACTAATAATCTTTGAAAATAATTAATACATACAATGAATCCCCCTTCTCCAAAATCATCTTAATATGGGCATTAGGCTATGATTTATAACGACTCAATCCTTTGGATTGAAGCTCTTTCTGAAGTCTTTTGAAATTCGCACGCCTCACTAACGCACACCAAAATTCGCCACGTGGTGTGATCTCAACGGTGAACAAAAAATCCAATGATTTAAAATTGTTCAAATCTGGACAACTCTAAAGAAACCAAAACTAGAGGATCCGATTTCTAGGGTTTGTGTGAAGATATATATGCACACACACAAAGAATAGGTAGTATAACAATTCATCTAAACAACCCAACCTCTTCAACTTATAATATAGATTTCATTGATCTTGGGAAGCGACTCCTAAGATCTTAACTAGCTAGAATAGGAGAAAACCAATGATCAACAACTTGCTCACAGATCTATCCTATTCCTCAAGCTAAGTATGTAATCTTGTCTTAATTAAAGATTATCTTTTCTTTGAGAGTTTAAGATGCAATTTCTCTTAATTATTTATTTTCTCTTGATTTTGATGGATTTTTCTCATTCGATTTTAATGCTAATTTGTAACATCCCGACCTTCGGAATGGTCATATGAATAAGGAATGATGAGTTAATGATGATATCGATGAGTGTTGAACTGAAATATTGCAAGTATGGGACATTAGGGACCTTAACGTAAGTGAAAAAGGACTTTAATGCAAGAAGGAAAAGGTATTTTGAGGGTCAAAAAGTGAAATATGGAAGAGTTATTACGGAAGGACAAATCTACAAATTTAAATGTGAGTTCTCCGGAACGCTCGTCGACGGCAAAGTCGGTGGCGAGATTGCCTGTTCTATAAATATGCAGTTTAGTTCGAAAATCTCAATTTTAAGCTCCATTTCTTCGATTTTAGAGAGAGAAATTTCGAATTTTAGTGAGAGAAGCTCTATATTTTCTACCAAGTTCGTGATTCTTCAAGATCTTCAGGTAGGATGCTTCTAACTCTCTCCTTGAATATGTTTTCTTCACTTCTACACACTTTCTGAAATTCTAGTTTAGTCCTTTTCGCTGTTTTTGGTCCCAAAGTACTTTTCATGTTGATTTTGATGGCATATTCGAGTTCTATACTATAAAATCATGACATATGTGAAATTCAAGAGAATCCATGATGATTTGGTGAGATTTTGCAATTTTATGAAGACTAAAGCTATGAATTTCAGTTTTACTATGAAACCTTGATGCATGCCAATTTTGATGATGGATTCATGATTAGGATGAAGAATAATTGGTAGATCTGAAATTTGGTTGAATTTGGAATTGGTTTGGTCTCGGTTAGGGACTAAAGTGAAAATAATATAAATTGTGAGTTCACCTACGAAAATAGCTTACATGTTGTATCTAACTGCAGAGTCATGATTAGGAGAGTGAATAATCGGTCTGTATAAGTTTTCATGATAATCGGGTACTGTTTGTATACTGATTGGGACTAAAATGAAAGAAATATAAGTTTATGGTTTTTTGTAAAAAAGTTGTTGCATGCCAGATCTGATGCCAGATCTGTGATTATGGGACTTGATATTGTTTGTATATGAAATTTGGTTGCAATCAAACTTGGATTGAGACTATTTAGAGCCTAAAATGTAATTTTGGAAACTTGGGGTAAAAAGCCCAGATTTCTAAAATTCGCCATGGAGCTCGCCACCATCAGCCCACGGCGAGGTGGCCAAAAGTGGATTCCTGCACAGTTTTCAATGAAAGTGAATAGTGGATTTTAAAGTGAATAGTGGGTTTTCAAGTTATGTAGAAACATTGTCGTTGTTCGTTAGTCATTATTTTTCGTCATTGTTTGTTGTTCGTTAACATTCATCACCATTCGTGAGTCACTATAAAGTATCTTTTGAAATTGAAGACTCTTGTTCTTCTTTGTTTTACTTCATTTATTATGAGTTATTTGCTATGAAGCATGGACACTTCATTTTGAATGCGTGTCGCCGTGTCAGACACGTGTCCGTTTCTGATACCTGTACGACACCCACACGACACATATTCATAAATTTTAAAATATAAATTAATTTTTTGTAACTTCAAAGTGACAAACAATAAAAAATAATGACACACATGACATATATTATGAATAAATATTATAATTTTAAATTTTTCATCAAAATTTTTGAAAGTTTAATTATTTATATATATAAATATATGTCGTGCTATGTAAGTTTAAGAATTTGACGTGTCGGTGTGTCCGTGTCCGTGTCAGTGTCCATGTTTCATAGGTTATTTGCTATATTTCAATTCATAGATCCTAACTAATAACTATTTCATTAGATTTTAAAATCTCTATTTCTACTTGTAGTGTTATTGAGTGAAATCTCTATTTTCAATGGTGACTAAGAATTTGTTAATCGCTATCAAATGATTTGCTACTTGAGAATCAAAAGTGAATTTAATGATTAAGATACTTAATTATATTGTTATTTAAAAAACTTACTCACCAATATTTTTGTAAAAGTTAAAATTTTTAGGATCTTATGATTCTCGATCCGATCTTCTGATTATATCTATTTTTTGTTGCTTTCGATCTTTTGTAAAAATTCGATCTTAATAACCTTTCTCTTGACAATGGATATGACAAATTTTTACATAACTTCTTTTTCTTTTTTTGGTATTTTTGACGATATGTTTTTGTTGAAAGCTTTTATGTATATGTCCAACTTATATTGGATCAAAATGTTTAGTTACAACATTGGAGTAGAGCTTTCCATCATCATTTTTGTTTAATAAAATTTATGGATGCGTTATTATACTATTGAATAGAAAGAGTTTGTTAGTGTAAGTGTCATTGCATTTGTATTTAATGGATATATCATTTTCTTTTTCAGAAATGGAAATATTTGACGAAAGAAAGAAAAACTAGAAATATTTAAATCTCTTTAAAATAATTCTTAAAAACAAAAAAATTGAAGAAATATAATTTCTTGACAATTTATTTAATTGGACCCAAATTGATCCACCAAACCTAAACCCATGAACTTGAATTGACACATCCATCAAACCAAACGACGCGCCCACAGAATGGATGCAACAACTCAAGCCACAACCCACTTGTTCGTGGGAAAATACATGAGAAACATAAATCCTTGATATTGATTAAATAGAAAAAAAAGAAAGAAAGATTCATTGAACCTAAAAAATTAATACCTCTAATATTATTTCATGTCTTTAAAGGGATAATATTAGCAATTGAGAAACTTTTACAAATTAATCATAGTGTGTAATGCAATAAGCTTTAAAAAGTAATTAATTAATTAATTAAAATATGCACAATGTAATATAATCAAGATACTTCAAATTATATAAATAACAATGTATATTATATTCTATATGTTTCAACTAATTAATTATACATGGATATATTTTTTTAATAAAGAAAGGAATAAGAAATTTAATCAATGGTATTAAATCTTTAATTAATGTTATCATTTTTTCAATTCAGTTACAAGTTAAGTCAGAATTATCATGCTTAGCCAAAAGATTATTTTGAATTTTTAAGGGACAAAAATAGAAGAATGACTAAGTGAATATGTTCAAATCTAAAACCAAACGGGTAATGATATAGACTCCATCGTCAAATCCAATTCTTTTTTCTCGAGATTTGTGTAGCACATATCCCAAGACAAAAACAATTGATTAGATTCGACGGTGGAGAGGAAGAGTTTTCCAAACCAAATTTTTGTCTTAAATAGTTTGACAAAATATAAAAGGGAAAAAGTGAAAGCTTTACCAACTCAGATCAAAGGGATTAAGCTAGAGAGCCACAAAGAAAAATGACCAAGGAAATATGTCCAAATCTAAAACCAAACTCCACCGTCAGATTCAATTTTTTGTCTCGAGATTTGTGTAGCACATATCTCAAGACAAAAAAAATTAATCACATCTGACGATGGAGTGTCCATCAATTTCCAAGCCAAATTTCAGTTTTAAATAGATTTACGAAAAGGAACGGCGAAAGAGTGAACACTTTACCAACTTAGATCGAAGGGATTAAGCTAGAAAGCCACAAGTGAAGACCAAATCCATCTGCAGAAGGTGAAACCTTAACAATCTCCTTGCTTGTTAAGTTTGAATCATCTGAAACCATTTGCTTCTCTTTATTATTTTGTTTGTCTTTTTAGTTACTCTCTGATTTCTTGATTAAAGTGAAAGGCTGGTTAAAGGGAGGATTCCATCGATTGATCTTGCGAAAAAGTCACCCTCAAATTAGCATTTCTTCAACTGATCGACATGGTATGTACATATATGTACAAATATCTTGTGGAAAAGGCACCCTCAAATTAGCCACATGATATTTTGATCGAAAACAAAAAATAGTAATTTGAAAATCTTGTGTGGCTTTCGTTGACACTCTCTTTTGATTTATCTCTATTAAAATGGTTAATTCAAGATGCCACTGAAGTGTGTTAGGGCTTGAAAACTGATCTGAGTATCAATTTTTTTCAATTGTTTCATCATATAATTTAAGGCCAATGTCCTATTTTGGTCTCTCATGTTTGTTTAAAGTTACGTTTTGGTCACTCATGTTTGCTCAAAGTTTTATTTTGGTTCCTCAATTTTTTTTTCGTTCCATTTTGATCCCTCATGTTTGCTCAAAATTCCATTTTGGTCCCCCCCAAGTTTCGAAAAAGTTCCACAGTTAGTTCCTAACTCTTTTCCATCCACTTTTCCCATTAAAAAAAGGAAAGAAACTAACTTTCTTCTCCCAAAAATTTTGCTCTTTTGCATTAAGATCCTAAAAAGACCAAAATTGTTGGGAGATGAAATTAGTTTTTTTTTCTTTTTTTTAATGAAAAAGTGGATGGAGAAGAGACAGAGACTAACGGTGGAACCTTTTAGAAATTTGAGAGACCAAAGCGAAACGAAAAAAAACTTGAGGGACCAAAACAAAACTTTGAGTAAACATGAGGGACCAAAATAGGACTTTGGCCTATATTTTAATTTGTCTTCAATCTCTATGCTTAACTATGTACAGGAATCTAAAGACAAAGCCGTTGCAGCAACTCCAATTTCAACATTCTACGAATCACCAGGAAATGATCTTGGTGATAGTGATACAAGCTCAAGGAAAGAGGTATATATATTTGTAGCTATTTTCTTTTCTAGTGTTTTTCTGTCTCCTCATTTGAATCATCATTTGGTGGTAGATTTCTTTAAGATTACATTCCATTTCTATCATACATGCATTGCTTTGATTTCTAAAATTTTCAACTAAAGCCATTACTCTCTCAATAACCTCACAACAAATTAATTGACAATCTCATAACTAAAAGATTGAGTCTATACACTTTCTAGTTAGTATGGTATTTAATAGCTTTAAGAGTTGTAGTGTTCCCTTATTTTTACTTGCTCTCTCAATCAATGACTTCTCATCACTATCTCTATAAGTTTGTCAATTGGAAAAGGAAGGAAGGGGAGGGGAGGGAAAAGCAAGGTTAACCTTCTACATTTCGTGTTTGAATTTTAATACTGGCTCCTCGAAATATCCCAAATTTGTGTATGGAATTTTTTAAAGAGGGTAGTTATCTCTCGTTATCTCTCATTTTCTTCTCTTCCAATTTTCTATTATCCAAATGGAGGGAGGATATCTCGATTATTTTCTTTCCCTTCCTTTATCCTCTCCTTAATTCTTTCCGCAAAATTTGTTTGCTATCAATTTTATCTCTAAAGTTCTACACTTCAATCAATTTTATAAAACTTGGTAGCATACAAATTTTGAGGACAAAGTTATAAATATTTGATATAAAGTTTAATGGCGAAAAATGTCATTTTACTTAAAAGAAGTTTATAATCTAATTACTTGGAACGGTAGTTAGATCTGGAAAACCATAATGATTTAAAAAAAAAAATCAGTAATTAATGTCCCAATCACTCTATGCAATATATCTATATCGTCATACTGCATTTTCTCTTGAAATTGTATATAATAGTGACTGGAATTAGATTCAAATAATTTGTTTCATCCTATATGATTATTTACATAAAATGCAGAAAAATGACAGTGAAGAGAAAGTAATTGCTGCTACTCCGATATCTTTTAAACGACCAGGAGAAGACATTATCTATACTATACCGTATAGGCGGGTAAATACAATTACATTTTTTTAAAAATTTATATTTTGTGATTATTTCACTTTAATTTTCATCCAATATGTATATATAGGAAATGGATACCCCAAAGTATGGGTCAGTTTAGTTATATTCTCAAAGTTTTTTCAGAGTCAATAATTATACCTTAATGTTTTACATTTGAGTCAATTGTACTCTAAAATTGGGAGTATAATTAACTGAGAATACTTTGAGCCCAGCAGCAAGAGCACTTTTGCCTCTTTTTTTATATAGTATGGTTAGAGTTTCTTGACAAACAGAATTTATTATAAAAAAATATTTTCAACTATAAATAACAATTATTAGAGATCATTAATTACACACATTAATCTTTTTTATTTCTTTATATATATTTGTTTCTAATTATTTTGTGTTACTTATGGAAATATATATAGAGAAAAATAAATGAGGTGCCTGAAGGCTGGACATGCAAAGCAGAGCCTCGGAAGAATGGGGTGATTGACAAGGTATATGCAGTGTCGTTGAAACTCATCATTTGCATTTTTATGGTTCAATATCTCATTTTGATCCTCGATCTATTGGTACATTTCATTTTGGTCTTAAAACTATTTTTTATTCTATTTTGATCTTCAAATTTTTACATTTGCCCAATTTTGTATGATTTCGTCTAATTTCTCTCGTTATTATTATTAACCTGGACATTTGAGATGTCATATGTATGTGTCATAATAAATGAGTTGACGAAGGGAGAAAGAAAATTTGTTATTCTTAGTCACATTGAGGATGTACTTAATGTTTCTCTTAGAAAGTGAAAGTTTTTTCTTTTTCTTTACTAACTCACTTATCATGGCACATGAGAGATAAATTGTCTATCTTAACTGTTCATGTTAGAAATAACAGTAAAAATCAGATGAAATCACATTTTGAGACCAAAACAAAACAACTATGAAAGTTTGAAAACCAAAATTGAACAAAAAATAATTTTAAGACCAAAAGATATTTTAACATCTAGTTTAAGGATCAAAATGACTATTTAACCTATACCTTAAGTTAATTCTTCATATAAATATATTACAAGAGTTTTTTTTTAGATAAGTTATTTTTGTTTCAGGTCTATATTCATGATGTGTCAAAAGTGAAATGTCGATCTTTGAAAGAGGTCAAACGATACGAAGAACAAAACATTCTTCCGGGACGAAAACAAAAAGGAAAAAACTTGAAAGTGAGTACATAAGTTTTTTGATATTATAGAGATATATATATATATATATATACTATTATACATTATATTATTTGTTTATGATTTGGGAATCTTCAGAAAACAGAGACAAATGAGAAGGTGGCCTCATCAAATTCTAAAGAAAATGTCCAGGGTGTTTCGGAATCCAAGGTAAATGAGTACATAAAATTTTACAAATATATATATATACAAGGATTAAAGTTTGAAACTGAAACTCATTTCTTGTTGAAAATGAAAGAGTAAATTAACCATCTGATTTCTAAAAAGTCATTGAATTCACAACTTGGTCCTTAATTATAAGGTTAAAAGAATATACTCTTTACTCTTTAGTCTTTAAAAGATGAAAACGATAAACTATTTAGCCTATGTAAATGATACTATTTTGACTTTTTATGGATTAAATTGTGTATTTTAATTTTTTTTAGGGACTGATTGTAAGCTCAGCGATATTTAAGAGACTAAATTGTTAGTTTACTCAGATATAGAGTAAACTAATTAACAATTTGATCCCTAAAAGATCACCAAAATGACAACTTAGTCCCTAAAAGATTGAAATACATTATATTATACGTATTTTAATCCCCGAAAGATTGAAACAATATTTTTGTTAGTCTTTTTCATGAATTAAATAGTATGTCGTTTAATTTTAATATTTCAAGGATCAAAGAGTATATCGTTTTAATCTTTTTAAGACTAAATTGTGTATTTAAATATTTTAGAGACTAAATTATTAACTCATTGATATTTCAAATTAAATTATTATCAATTTTACTCATAGATATAATGAAGTTCACCAGTATAAAATCCATTTGGTGGTGTATATATAATTATATATACTTCACTTAAACCCACCTTAAACAAATTTGATTCCTCTTCATTATCCTTTTTCTTGTTGAGAAAACTTACTTTTTGGTCCCTCAATTGTTACTGAGT
>QANZ01014879.1:0-14169 GCA_003254925.1 Chamaecrista fasciculata | reverse complement strand
AGGTGTACAGGAGAGGCTCGCTTATGACTAAACCCATGCAGGACTCTCCGGGTCGGTCCAGCAATTTGTAACCCTTACAAAATTGCACCATGGCTCTCGAGAAGCATCTAATGCATGAATCTCTATACACCGAGGTCAAGCTGGTCTTAGTTCATTTACGTTCCCACGTGAATGATCGACCAGGGACAGTTTTAGATTAATTATCATATAATCAATCAGGGACGCTATCATAGTAAACACGCTAATAATATGATAACAACATAACTTATCTCTATAAATTAATCAAAAATATATGTTCAAACAATAACACATAAATAAAATGATTGGCCCTAGGGCACAATCTCCATCACCTCGGGCAGCCTTCCATTAAGGAATGCTATTTTGACATCCATTTGCCATATTTCATAGTCATAATATGCGGCTATGGCATGGAGGATCCTAATGGACTTTGCCATTGCAATTGGGGAAAACGTTTCATCATAGTCAATACCATGACGTTGAGTGAACCCCTTCGCAACTAGCCTGGCCTTAAAGACATTGACGTTGCCATCCATGTCGGTTTTCTCCTTGAATACCCTCTTGCACCCTACGGCTTTTAAACCTTCAGGTGGAGCGACTAAGGTCCATACCTTATTTTCGTACATGGGTTGCATCTCTGCCTTCATGGCTTCAACCCATTTCTCAGAGTTGGGACCCACAATAGCTTCTTGATAGGTGGTAGGCTCACCACGCTCCATGAGCAAACACATCCTTGTTCTCAGTCATCAAAAATCCATATCTTTGAGTTTGAGAACGTGTCCTATCAGACGTTCGTGGTCCTTGTGCTACTAGAGGAGCTTCCACAACGCCTTGTGGATCTTCTCTAGCTTCCGTCTACGCCTCTAGAGTGTCTTGTGGATCTTGAACCTCTTCAAGATCTATCTTACTCCCACTGTCTCTTTTGGAGACAAAATCCCTTTCCAAAAAGAATCCATTTCTGACTACAAACACTTTGTTGTCAGATGGGTAGTAGACATAATACCCCTTGTTTCCTTGGTGTATCCCACAAATAAACACTTGAGGGATTTGGGAGACAGTTTATCGTTAGGCTGTTGCTTAACATAAACTTCACATCCCCAAACCTTGAGGTAAGACAATATGGGCCTCTTCCCATTCCATATCTCGTATGGTGTCTTCTCAACTGCCTTAGACAGAACACGGTTAAGTGTGAACGCAGCAATTTCTAGAGCATGCCCCCAAAAGGATGGCGGAAGATCAGCTTGACTCATCATAGATCGGACCATATCTAATAAAGTCTGATTCCTCCTCTCAGAAACACCATTCCACTATGGAGTTCAAGGAGGGGTAAGTTGTGAGACTATCCCACAACTTCTAAGATGATCAACAAACTCTTGGCTCAAATACTCGCCTCCTCGATCGGATCGAAGGACTTTGATTTTCTTGCCAAGTTGGTTCTCTACTTCACTTTGAAATCTCTTGAACATTTCAAAAGACTCTGACTTGTGATTGATTAGGTAGACATAGCCAAACCTACTGAAGTCGTTAGTGAACGTAATGAAGTATGAGTAACCACCTCTAGCTTGAGTACTCATGGGTCCACATACATCACTATGTATGATTCCCAATAAGTCAGGTGCTCTCTCACTGTGTCCAGTGAAGGGCGCCTTTTTTATCTTACCAAGTAAACAAGATTTGCAAGTATCATATGATTCAAAATCAAATGAACTTAGAAGTCCATCTTTATATGGCCTAAACGACAATGCCAAAGGTATGTAGGATTCGATTCGTTAATCTTAATCCTTTTGGTATCAATGTTATAGATATTGTTATCGTGTTGTCGTTCTAACTTTAAGATGTAATGATTATCTTGCAAATCACCTTAAGCAAATAAAGCATCATCTTTATAAATAGAACACCTTCCATTGCTGTTTGCACATGTAAAACCTTCCTTATTTAAATAAGTAAGGGAAACAATGTTTGAACTTAATGAAGGTACATAATAACAATTATAAAATAAGCCCAGAGGGCAACACAAGCTCGCATGTTCCCACAGCAACAACAGCAACTCTTGCTCTATTGCCCACACGTAGGTCCACCTCGCTTCTGTCCAGCTTTCTACTGTCTCTAAGACCCTTCACATCAATTGTGAGAACCACATGCTGTATCTAATACCCAAGTGGTTAAAGTAGACAAGTGAACGTTTATAACAAAGATACCCGAAGTAGAGACTTCACCGCTCTTCTTCTTCTTTTGATCTTCCAAATACAATTTGCAATTTCTTAAAAGGCAAATCGCATCCTTTGAAGGCTTTGCCTTCTTGGCAGGTTGTGGGTTAGGTTTTTCCCCTAGCTTGGTCTCACCAATCGGAGCTATACCCTTCCTCATTCCCTTCCCTTTCCCCTGTTTTGCTGAACCATCAAGACTGTATCATATGCAGCAACATCCACAGAGTCATTGAAGTACTTCTCATAAGCAGTTCCTTGAGCTCTTGGAGTGTCGTTGGCAGACCCTTCAGGGGAAGGGTTTTCTAGGACATAGAGATTCCTTTCTTGGGTGAGAACAATTCTGAAATTACGAAACCAGTCAAGGAAGTTAGTCCCATTTAACTTATCCTTCTCAAGGATAGATCGCAGTGAAAACGTTGAACTTATATTGTTTGCCATGATTCTACAACTAAGATATGAAAGTTAATCAGCAAAAAGGTCCACTATTTTATAAAACCCAGCAAAATTATTATTAGTGGCTAAGATCCATATTTCACCAAAGTTTACTTGTCGCTTGGGCGATCATGCACCCTTAGGTTATTTAGGTAGGTAACTCTTTACCAATCACATCTCATGTGACTCTTAGATCTTTATGGGACTGTATCATCGTATGATACTTATTATGGCATGTTTATCCCATCTAATGCATTGAGGTCCAAATCCAATTTGATAACCCCATTAAGTCACACAATAAAACTCGTGAATGGCCAGGCTCAAAACAACGAGGCCGAAGCCCAACCCTATATCATCAAGGCCCACTAAACACGTGTCGCGGAGGCGATCACCACATCCAACAAACCAAGATTTCAATAAGGCATTGCGTCGAATCTTCCATTCACCCGTTTCTCCTCAAGGTAAAAGTGGATACGTGTAGCGGAGGCTATCACCGCTCCACAATGAACAAGATTTTAACAGGGTGTTTTATTGATGGCATTAAAACTTAAGATTTTATAAGGGTTCAATTTTATTTCAATTTTGGTTCAATTTTAAATCCAATTTTAAAATTAAACGAGTGTGCCAAGTGTTTTCCCCATGTATCATATACATTTAAACACATGCACGAATTTTGTATCTCATACAAAATCCTATGCTCGTATCGTATACGTGGTTGTGCGTAAAAATTTTAAAACCGCATGTTAAACTCGCATACCCTAATCATGCATCTAGCGCCATTTGCATCACATACAAACAATCTAAATGCATAAAAATAACCGTGTTTAGATATGGCCCATCTACCCTAAATTCCCTCAAGCCAATGAGAGAATCTTTCTAAAAAAAGAAAATTACATTGGGAAACCTCATTTACACATGAGGGGATTGAGGTGAGAAAAGAAATTTACATCAAGAATTTAGGGAGACGACACGCAGGCCGTATTTACTAAAAAGTCCTAGAGCCATATCCAACACCATATTTAAACATACATGAACAATTCATATATATAAATATACAAACACGGCAAACATACAACACACAAAAAACAAAAACGATTTTCTTGATTGTGTTCAATTAGGGTTTGTGCAATTTAACATGCCCTCTTGAAAAATTAAGTCTTGCATCAATAATTAAAGAATTCAAGAATCATATTCAAGAATTCGAATTATTGACCCAAAAATTGATAAATTCATAATTTTAAAATTTTCAGCCACCCTACAATATTATAATCAAAACAATTTTAATTAAAAAAAATATATAGGATTCGAACAAGATCTAAAAATTCCAAGAAAAATTTTAAACCAATCATATTGATTTCCTTATGTATCAAATACATAAATTTTGCACCAAACTTTAGATTAGGTTCGAAAAATTCATGTGGTGGATTTTCGCAAAATTAAGCATACGAATGAAAAACTGTAAACATCCAACATACATCTCATGTACATCACAAAACTAGAATAAACACAAGATTAGCGTGGCTCTGATACCACTATTGGAAAATTATAGAGCGAGTACAGCAGAAAAAGCGTAAAAATTAAAATTTTTCGCATAGCCTATAATTTCCTTCCAGGATCCACTAACTCTGTTTATGATAGATAGAAAAGATGTTTACCTCTAAATCAAACAGTAGCTTTAAACTCACGAATCCAAGAAGCCCACGCACACGTGTTCTTCCTCTGCCAGTGATCCACACGAACAATTTGGCAGATAACCAGGTGCTAGCCTCCAATCTCTTCTTCCCAAGAGATTATGGGAACCAAATCTACAAATCTTGGATCTTCAAGAACACTTCTTGAATCCCCAAGAACCAAGTGGCGAACTTCAAGAACACTTCTTGAATTCCCAAAACAAAGTGGCGCAAAAAACTTCAAGAGAAAAGCACCCTTCCAAGAAACAATTTCTTGGCACCTCTCTCTCCTTTTCTTTTCTCACACATAAATCGACCCAAGCACTAAACCTTTTAGGGTTAGTTCGAATTTTCTTCTCTCTCTACAAGTTTTGGTTTTCGAAAAACCTCTCACTAATAGTCTTGAGATAGGCGACTTTCTCCCTCTCACTTGCCTAGGGTTAGTCGAAATTTTAGTTCCACTAAAAACCTTGAGAAAATCGACTTGTATGTCTCATATATATATTCTCATTCCTAAAATTAGGGAATCCACAAATCTAATTAGGGAATCCCTAAATTTTGAATATAATAATTACAAAGTTATTATAATCTACGGAATCACAAATCTTGATTTATAATATTACATTAATATTATAATCCAAGATTAATAGGCAATCCTAATTTAGATTTCAAGATCAAATCTTGAAACTAAATCTTGAATGCTCAAACCCTATTGGTTGGAATGAGTCATGAGGAATTGAATTCTTGATTAAAATATTACTTTATATTTTAACCCTAGAATTCGAATTGCACATTTATATTCAAATTGCAAGATCAAATCTTGCCCTTGATCTTAAAATATGCGCCAACCTCATATATATATTATAGGAATTTAATAATTAAAATAACAACCCTAACTCTTAGGGACTTATAACCAACTTAATAATTTCCCTAACAAATTGAAGTAAAATATTACCCTAATATCATTAATACAAATTTGAATCTTGAATTCAAATTCCCTAACAATATTGAATTAAAATATTACCCTAATATCTTTAATTCAAACTTGAATCTTGAAATCAAGATCAAATCTTGAATTCAAATTCAAATCTTGATTTAAATAAACAAAACAATTTCATTAATTAAAACCAAGAAGAGGCGCCACCCTCTTCTTCTTGTTACCCAATATTAAAGAATTTAATAAATCAATAATCCCCTAGCTTTTAGGAGGCTTATCCAATTCATTATTCCCTAATATTTTAAACAAGAATCCAATTGTAAATAGATTAATCAAATTAACTATTTAACAATTAATATATTTAAACTTGTCTAACAAATTTAAATATCACATATGTAGATTTTGTTTAAGACAAGACTTCATGTCCCAGACATTCAGCTATGTCTTAAATTGTGTCACTAAAGTGACTCACGAATTAAACCCTAATTCGTGTCCCTTAATGGTATCTTGATCCTGCTCGTGTGTGACCCAGTAGGCTTCACGTGAAGTTGGCAGCAAGCCATCTCTATGACTCACAAGTCGAGAGTGGACTCTAGCAAGCCATCACGACTACCCGAAACACGTGAGTTTATCGCTTTAACGCCAAACGACTTAACCTTAGTACCACCTTGTCTTGATCCCGATTGTCACACAATATTTTGGTCATGGAGAAGGAACGAGAAAGTCATCCTTAATCCAAACCATAACTTTCTCGATTCCTTGAGTTAGTCACATTTCCCTGTGTGGCCACACATTCCTTTGACAGACTCATCGAGGGGCCTAGTTAAATATCTCTCAACTTAATGAAGGGACAAAATTTCTTCTTGGTCAACCACATTCCTCAGCACGGTAAACAACCAAACCCGTACTTACCCTGTATGGCTACCCTATTACGAGCAACGTTGGACTATGCGCGTAGGCAATGGAGCAAGAGTTGCTGCTGTTGCTGTGGGAACATACGAGCTTGTGTTGCCCTCTCGGTTTATTTTCATTTTAAATAATTGTTATTATGTACCTTCATTGAGTTCAAACATTATTTCCCTTTCTTATTTGGATAAGGAAGGTTTTACATGTGTTAACGACAATGGAAGGTGTTCTTTTTATAAAGATAATGTTTTATTTGCTTATGGTGATTTGCAAGATAATCATTACGTCTTAAAATTAGAACAACAACATGATAACAATATCTATAACGTTGATACCAAAAGCGTCAAGATTAACGAGTCAAACCCTACGTGCCTTTGGCATTGTCGTTTAGGCCATATAAATAAGAAACTCCTAGAGAAGCTCCATAAAGATGGACTTCTAAGCTCGTTTGATTTTGAATCATATGATGCTTGCGAATCTTTTTTACTTGGTAAAATAACAAAGGCGCCCTTCACTGGCTACAGTGAGAGAGCACCTGACTTATTNCTCTTTAAATTGAAGTCTTTGAGCCCAAATCAAGTTGTCCAGCTCATCTTTCAGCCCATATTTTTCAAGTGACGTTTTCAGCTTGATTTTTAATGAACCTTTGGCATGGTGTTTTGCATCATCCCCTCTCTCTTCAAAAGGATTTGACCCCATATCTTTGCAATATGTTCTTCTCCTTTTATTTCGCATCACTATATTCTTGGCCAATCAAAGAGAGTTCAAGCTTGTGGAAGCACAATCTCAAAACTTGAGAGTCTAGACATCCTCCCTGGAAGAGGATTGAGCATGGGGGAGGCGATAATTCACAACGATAGAGAGTAGAGGTGGTCCATAGTTGATATAATGGATGCGAATCTTGTTGCAAGCTTCAAGCATACAACGTTTCCTTTCATCCAAGATCCGTTTCAAGTTGTTCCAAGCCACTCACGCCCATGGTTTGTCCAACAATCAAGTAATTAAATGGTATCTTAGCTTAGAGTTGAGGGTAAGATGCTTTTTGCTTCATTTTCTCTCCTCTTCTTCTCATCTTCACATCGTCTACCATGGCCAATCAAAGAGAGTTCGAGCTTGTGGAGGCACAATCTCAAAACTTGAGAGCCCAGACATCCTCCCTAGAAGAGGATTGAGCATGGGGGAGGTTGTAATTCACAACGATAGAGAGTAGAGGGTGGTCCATAGTAGATATTATGGAGGCGAATCTTGTTGCAAGCTTCAAGCATACAACGTTTCCTTTCATCCAACATCCGTTTCAAGTTGTTCCAAGCCACTCACGCCCATGGCTTGTGCAACAATCAAGTAATTAATTGCTCTCGTAGATTATTGTTGAGGAGAATATGCTTGTTGCTTCGTTTTCTCTCCTCTTCTCATCTTCACATCGTCTACCCTATATCCATGGCCAATCAAAGGGAGTTCGAGCTTGTGGAAGCACAATCTCAAACCTTGAAAGGCTAGACATGCTCCCTAAAATAGGATTAAGCATGGGTGAGGTTGTGATTCACAACGATATAGAGTAGAGGGTGGTCCATAGTTCAAGCATACAACGTTTCCTTTCATCCAAGATCCGTTTCAAGTTGTTCCAAGCCACTCACGCCCATGGTTTGTAAAACAATCAAGTAATTAAATGCTATCTTAGATTAGAGTTGAGGAGAATATGCTTGTTGCTTCGTTTTCTCTCCTCGTCTTCTCATTTGCACATCATCTACCCTATATCCATGGCCAATCAAAGGGAGTTCGAACTTGTGGAAGCTCAATCTCAAACCTTGAAAGGTTAGACATGCTCCCTAGAATAGGATTAAGCATGGGTGAGGTTAGATGCACAACGATAGAGAGTAGTGGGTGGTCGATAGCTGATATAATGGAGGCGAATCTTGTTACAAGATTCAAGGATACAACGTTTCCTTTATTCCAAGATCCGTTTCAAGTTGTTCCAAGCCACTCACGCCCATGGTTTGTAAAACAATCAAGTAATAAAATGCTATCTTAGATTAGAGTTGAGGAGAATATGCTTGTTGCTTCGTTTTCTCTCCTCGTCTTCTCATTTGCACATCGTCTACCCTATATCCATGGCCAATCAAAGGGAGTTCGAACTTTTGGAAGCTCAATCTCAAACCTTGAAAGGCAAGACATGCTCCCTAGAATATGATTAAGCATGGGTGAGGTTGGATTCACAACGATAGAGAGTAGTGGGTGTTCCATAAATGATATAATGGAGGCGAATCTTGTTGCAAGCTTCAAGCATACAACGTTTCCTTTCATCCAAGATCCATTTCAAGTTGTTCCAAGCCACTCACGCCCATGGTTTGTCCAATAAACAAGTAATTAAATGGTATCTTAGCTTAGAGTTGAGGGTAAGATGGTTTTTGCTTCGTTTTCTCTCCTCTTCTTCTCATTTGCACATCGTCTACCCTATATCCAAGGCCAACCAAAGGGAGTTCGAGCTTGTCGAAGCAAAATCTCAAACCTTGAAAGGATAGACATGCTCCCTAGAATAGGATTAAGCATGGGTGAGGTTGTGCTTCACAACGATAGCGAGTATAGGGTCTTCCAAAGATGATATAATGGAGGCGAATTTTGTTGCAAGCTTCAAGCATACAACGTTCCCTTTCATCCATGATCCGTTTCAAGTTGTTCCAAGCCACTCACGCCCATGGTTTTGTCCAAGAATCAAGTAATTAAATGGTATCTTAGCTTAGAGTTGAGGGTAAGATGCTTTTTGCTTCGTTTTCTCTCCTCTTCTGATCTTCACATCGTCTACCCTATATCCATGGCCAATCAAAGGGAGTTCAAGCTTGTGGAAGCACAATCTCAAACCTTGAAAGGCTAGACATGCTCCCTAGAATAGGATTAAGCATGGGTGAGGTTGTGATTCACAATGATATAGAGTAGAGGGTGGTCCATAGTTGATATAATGGAGGCGAACCTTGTTGCAAGATTCAAGCATACAACGTTTCCTTTCATCCAAGATCCGTTTCAAGTTGTTCCAAGCCACTCACGCCCATGGTTTGTAAAACAATCAAGTAATTAAATGCTATCTTAGATTAGAGTTGAGGAGAATATGCTTGTTGCTTCGTTTTCTCTCCTCGTCTTCTCATTTGCACATCGTCTACCCTATATCCATGGCCAATCAAAGGGAGTTCGAACTTGTGGAAGCTCAATCTCAAACCTTGAAAGGTTAGACATGCTCCGTAGAATAGGATTAAGCATGGGTTAGGTTAAAACCACAACGATAGAGAGTAGTGGGTGGTCGATAGCTGATATAATGGAGGCGAATCTTGTTGCAAGATTAAAGGATACAACGTTTCCTTTATTCCAAGATCCGTTTCAAGTTGTTCCAAGCCACTCACGCCCATGGTTTGTAAAACAATCAAGTAATTAAATGCTATCTTAGATTAGAGTTGAGGAGAATATGCTTGTTGCTTCGTTTTCTCTCCTCGTCTTCTCATTTGCACATCGTCTACCCTATATCCATGGCCAATCAAAGGGAGTTCGAACTTGTGGAAGCTCAATCTCAATCCTTGAAAGGCAAGACATGCTCCCTAGAAAATGATTAAGCATGGGTGAGGTTGGATTCACAACGATAGAGAGTAGTGGGTGGTCCATAGATGATATAATGGAGGCGAATCTTGTTGCAAGCTTCAAGCATACAACGTTTCCTTTCATCCAAGATCCGTTTCAAGTTGTTCCAAGCCACTCACGCCGATGGTTTGTCCAACAATCAAGTATTATAATGGTATCTTAGCTTAGAGTTGAGGGGAAGATGCTTCTTGCTTCGTTTTCTCTCCTCTTCTTCTCATATGCACATCGTTTACCCAATATCCATGGCCAATAAAAGGGAGTTTGAGCTTGTGGAAGCACAATATCAAACCTTGAAAGGCTAGACATGCTCCCTAGAATAGGATTAAGCATGGGTGAGGTTGTGATTCACAACGATAGAGAGTAGAGGGTGGTCCATAGTTGATATAATGGAGGCGAATCTTGTTGCAAGCTTCAAGCATACAACGTTTCCTTTCATCCAAGATCCGTTTCAAGTTGTTCCAAGCCACTCACGCCCATGGTTTGTCCAACAATCAAGTAATTAAATGGTATCTTAGCTTAGAGTTGAGGGTAAGATGCTTTTTGCTTCGTTTTCTATCCTCTTCTCATCTTCACATCGTCTACCCTATATCCATGGCCAATCAAAGGGAGTTCGAGCTTGTGGAAGCACAATCTCGAACCTTGAAAGGCTAGACATGTTCCCAAGAATTAGGTTAAGCATGGGTGAGGTTGTGATTCACGACGATAGAGAGTAGAGGGTGGTCCATAGTTGATATAATGGAGGCGAATCTTGTTGCAAGCTTCAAGCATACAACGTTTCCTTTAATCCAAGATCCGTTTCAAGTTGTTCCAAGCCACTCACGCCCATGGTTTGTGCAACAATCAAGTAATTAAATGCTATCTTATATTAGAGTTGAGGAGAATATGCTTGTTGCTTCGTTTTCTCTCCTCTTCTTCTCATCTGCACATCGCTTACCCTATATCCATGGCCAATTGAAGGGAGTTCAAGCTTGTGTAAGCACAATCTCAAACCTTGAAAGGCTAGACATGCACCCTAGAATAGGATTCAGCTTGGGTGATCGTTTTGTCTCCTCTTCTTCTCTTATGCACATCGTCTAGCCTATATCCATGGCCAATCAAAGGGAGTTTGAGCTTGTGGAAGCACAATCTCAAACCTTGAAAGGCTAGACATGCTCCCTAGAATAGGATTATGCATGGGTGAGGTTGTGATTCACAACGATAGAGAGTAGAGGGTGGTCCATAGTTGATATAATGGAGGCGAATCTTGTTGCAAGCTTCAAGCATACAGCGTTTCCTTTCATCCAATATCCGTTTCAAGTTGTTCCAAGCCACTCACGCCGATGGTTTGTCCAACAATCAAGTATTATAATGGTATCTTAGCTTAGAGTTGAGGGGAAGATGCTTGTTGCTTCGTATTCTCTCCTCTTCTTCTCATCTGCACATCGTTTACCCAATATCCATGGCCAATCAAAGGGAGTTCGAGCTTGTGGAAGCACAATCTCAAACTTTGAAAGGCTAGACATGCTCCCTAGAATTGGATTGAGCATGGCTGAGGTTGTGATTCACAACGATAGAGAGTAGAGGGTTGTCCATAGTTGATATAATGGAGGCGAATCTTGTTGCAAGCTTCAAGCGTACAACGTTTCCTTTCATCCAAGATCCGTTTCAAGTTGTTCCAAGCCACTCACGCCGATGGTTTGTCCAACAATCAAGTATTATAATGGTATCTTAGCTTAGAGTTGAGGGGAAGATGCTTCTTGCTTCGTTTTCTCTCCTCTTCTTCTCATATGCACATCGTTTACCCAATATGCATGGCCAATCAAAGGGAGTTTGAGCTTGTGGAAGCACAATATCAAACCTTGAAAGGCTAGACATGCTCCCTAGAATAGGATTGAGCATGGGTGAGGTTGTGATTCACAACGATAGACAGTTGAGGGTGCTCCATAGTTGATATAATTGAGGCGAATCTTGTTGCAAGCTTCAAGCATACATCGTTTTCTTTCATCCAAGATCCATTTCAAGTTGTTCCAAGCCACTCACGCCCATGGTTTGTCCAACAATCAAGTAATTAAATGGTATCTTAGCTTAGAGTTGAGGGTAAGATGCTTTTTGCTTCGTTTTCTATCCTCTTCTCATCTTCACATCATCTACCCTATATCCATGGCTAATCAAAGGGAGTTCGAGCTTGTGGAAGCACAATCTCAAACCTTGAAAGGCTAGACAAGTTCCCAAGAATTAGGTTAAGCATGCGTGAGGTTGTGATTCACAACGATAGAGAGTAGAGGGTGGTCCATAGTTGATATAATGGAGGCGAATCTTGTTGCAAGCTTCAAGCATACAACGTTTCCTTTAATCCAAGATTCGTTTCAAGTTGTTCCAAGCCACTCACGCCCATGGTTTGTGCAACAATCAAGTAATTAAATGCTATCTTATATTAGAGTTGAGGAGAATATACTTGTTGCTTCGTTTTCTCTCCTCTTCTTCTCATCTGCACATCGCTTACCCTATATCCATGGCCAATTAAAGGGAGTTCGAGCTTGTGTAAGCACAATCTCAAACCTTGAAAGGCTCTCATGCACCCTAGAATAGGATTCAGCTTGGGTGATCGTTTTGTCTCCTCTTCTTCTCTTATGCACATCGTCTAGCCTATATCCATGGCCAATCAAAGGGAGTTTGAGCTTGTGGAAGCACAATCTCAAACCTTGAAAGGCTAGACATGCTCCCTAGAATAGGATTATGCATGGGTGAGGTTGTGATTCACAACGATAGAGAGTAGTGGGTGGTCGATAGCTGATATAATGGAGGCGAATCTTGTTGCAAGCTTCAAGCATACAACGTTTCCTTTGATCCAAGATCCATTTCAAGTTGTTCCAAGCCACTCACGCCCATGGTTTGTCCAATAAACAAGTAATTAAATGGTATCTTAGCTTAGAGTTGAGGGTAAGATGGTTTTTGCTTCATTTTCTCTCCTCTTCTTCTCATTTGCACATCGTCTACCCTATATCCAAGGCCAACCAAAGGGAGTTCGAGCTTGTCGAAGCACAATCTCAAACCTTGAAAGGCTAGACATGCTCCCTAGAACAGGATTCAGCATGGGTGATCGTTTTCTCTCCTCTTCCTCTCATATGCACATCGTCTAGCCTATAACCATGGCCAATCAAAGGGAGTTTGAGCTTGTGGAAGCACAATATCAAACCTTGAAAGGCTGGACATGCTCCCTAGAATAGGATTAAGCATGGGTGAGGTTGTGATTCACAACGATATAGAGTAGAGGGTGGTCCATAGTTGATATAATGGAGGCGAATCTTGTTGCAAGATTCAAGCATACAATGTTTCCTTTCATCCAAGATCTGTTTCAAGTTGTTCCAAGCCACTCACGTCCATGGTTTGTAAAACAATCAAGTAATTAAATGCTATCTTAGATTAGAGTTGAGGAGAATATGCTTGTTGCTTTGTTTTCTCTCCTCGTCTTCTCATTTGCACATCGTCTACGCTATATCCATGGCCAATCAAAGGGAGTTCGAACTTGTGGAAGCTCAATCTCAAACCTTGAAAGGTTAGACATGCTCCCTGGAATAGGATTAAGCATGGGTGAGGTTAGATTCACAACGATAGAGAGTAGTGGGTGGTCGATAGCTGATATAATGGAGGCGAATCTTGTTGCAAGATTCAAGGATACAACGTTTCCTTTATTCCAAGATCCGTTTCAAGTTGTTCCAAGCCACTCACGCCCATGGTTTGTAGAACAATCAAGTAATTAAATGCTATCTTAGATTAGAGTTGAGGAGAATATGCTTGTTGCTTCGTTTTCTCTCCTCGTCATCTCATTTGCACATCGTCTACCCTATATCCATGGCCAATCAAAGGGAGTTCGAACTTGTGGAAGTACAATCTCAAACCTTGAAAGGCTAGACATGCTCCCTAGAAAAGGATTAAGCATGGGTGAGATTGGATTCACAACGACAGAGAGTAGTGGGTGGTCGATAGCTGATATAATGGAGGCGAATCTTGTTGCAAGCTTCAAGCATACAGCATTTCCTTTCATCCAAGATCCGTTTCAAGTTGTTCCAAGCCACTCACGCCCATGCTTTGTCCAACAATCAAGTATTTAAATGGTATTTTAGCTTACAGTTGAGGGTAAGATGCTTTTTGCTTCGTTTTCTGTCCTCTTCTTCTCATCTTCACATCGTGTACCCTATATCCTTGGCCAATCAAAGAGAGTTCAAGCTTGTGGATGCACAATCTCAAAACTTGAGAGTCTAGACATCCTCCCTAGAAGAGGATTGAGCATGGGGGAGGCTGTAATTCACAACGATAGAGAGTAGAGGGTGGTCCATAGTTGATATAATGGATGCGAATCTTCTTGCAAGCTTCAAGCATACAACGTTTCCTTTCATCC
>QANZ01014871.1:269994-332360 GCA_003254925.1 Chamaecrista fasciculata | reverse complement strand
CCCCCCCCCCCCCCCCACCCCCAATAAGAAAGTAGAACTCTCATACTTAAGTGTTTTTATTTTTCAGGCACAACCTTTATGAAAATATGGGTGGGTCAACCTCACCTGGATTCAAGTACAATTCCATTTGCTATCTTGTACAGAGATACTTTGGTATGAAACAAATAGTGTTATTCTAACTCTTTTATGTTCACTTTGTATATACATTATAAGCTCTAAGGTTTGACAACAGGAACTTTGTACCATCTAATTTGTCTTGAAGTGGAAAGATAACAGATTTCTGTTAAATTAATGTAACTGCAGATGTTAATCGTCGTGCTTTTGTCATATAGGTCTAAGCAAATAGATCTATAGTTTCATTGTATGACCAATTAATCATAGGCCGATCTTGATTGGGCTTGGTTAATGAAAGTGGCTTTATTGTTTATGAGAAAATTTGACTTAGATAAGCTGACCTATATAAACATATTTGGAGCAAATAGAATGAGTAGGTTGAAAATGATTTAATTTCCCTTTACTTTCATAGGGGAAATGATTGCATAACAAAAGATTTGCATACTTTCATTTGGAATGTGCTTGGTTTATTTTTATTTTACGCTTTTTTTTGGCCTGATTTTTATTTCATGCTTAATTCCTTATATTTCCTATATTTAGTTACTGATTTTGTGGGATCTATTATGAAGGATGAAAGCTCGGAGATGATCTCAATACACAATATCCAATATAGTTTTGGTGACAAAATTGTTTTGTCAATTGAGTCTTCTGTACAAAACATCCCCATTGAGGAGGTAACTCACACTAACCATTTCATTTAGCTTTGATTTAAGCTTCAAGCATTCAGATGAGATTTCCCCCCGCACAAAATATCAGACAGCTCTTGTTTTGTCCAGGGAGGATGCATTGATGTCAAATTAACTTCGGACAGGATATGGATATTGAAGGATGATGTATTAGTATCATACGTGCTTCCTGCAAATACTGATGAGTATGTGACATTTGTAAGTTTGTTTCTATTAGCATGGAAGTGTAGTATAAATTGAGTGTTCTACAATGATTTATCGCATTTTGATACAAAAATTGGAAGATGGTTAATTATTTATTAACTTTTGGCCTAAGCAGTTGGTTTACACCGCAAGTATAGCTCAAATTTTGGTCCACATATGATGACATAACCAATTTATAGCATCTGTTAAATAAGTTGGGTCTTGGTTTGACTTTTTTGTTAATGTCAATAAATGACACAACCTAGTTTATAGTTAATGATATCATCATGAATGTGGCTAATTTGCTACACTTGCAATATGGTTGTTCAAGTCAATTAACTACTCTGTCTTGTCAGGGAAGAAGCATTTTCTTATGCATTACAGGAAGAGTTTGTTGCTGATCAACTATTTCAGAATTCTGAAAATCTTGCTGATGAAATTTTGCAGATTGCACACGCATTGTTATCATCTTCCAAGGTATCTTCCATTTTCTTTGCTAAATTGGGAAGTGAGTCAGTAAGTTGGGAGTTCTGGCTCTAAAGATGGACCTGAAGACCATTTATTTCTTTTGTTGTTTGTTTTTATGCACATTCATTGCTGTGTGCTCCTGGATAAATATTTCAATAGATATTTGCACATAAAATACAATTCATGGCTGATGATGACTTTATATATTAATACTAAAAGTTTTAAAATGATGATGAATTACCTAATTATCATATATTAATACTAATAATATTTTTTTACATACCATAATTTGTAAGAATATAATTACTTTTATATTCAAAATATAATTATTTTTTAAAAAATAATAAGTGGGTTGGTAAGCCAATCCACCAACGCGCCGGGTTGGCTCATCACGGATCACGGGTTAAGTGAGCTAACCCACGCGAGTCAAAATCCTTGGTGAGCCGAGATTTCATCAACCCGGTTCACCAAAAAGGTGGGTTAAATGGGCCTCATTGTAAAATGAATCATTCAGAAATTATTCAGAGAAATAGAAAATTCAACACTGTTGATCAACAGAAGCAACTTATACTTCATATTGTATAAAGAAAAAAAGAAAACCGAAGATGAATAAATGTTATAACAACCTGTATTTTACTAGGCTATTGTCTTGTCGTTGAAGTTTGTTAGTGCTAACTATGATCATGCTTCTCATTGTTAAAGATATTGCTTACAGTTATTTCTCCTTCCTATTTTCTGCAGGATGATATTGTGCCTTTTGTATCTTCAATTTTCTTGCGCAGGCTGCTTCTTCCTGGGGTTCATCACAATGTTGTTTTGCATGAAACTCTAACCGAGTACAAAAGACATTTGACTGAATCTGAGTTCCAAGCGTTAACTGCTGATGGACTCAGAAAGGAGATACTTTCACTTATTGAACATGAGGTTTTTATCCTCATATCTATGACCTTTTCTTCTAATTCTTAACTTTTTCTTCTTTCAATTTCGGGAGGGAGCTGTCTGAAATAGTTAAATAACAAGATTACTGTGATAGGTTGGGAATGAGAAGATGTCCGTATTTCATTGCTGGAAGCATTTTTGTACCCGCTACTTCCAAAATTGGTGCAAGATCAATGCGTCCTATGGCTTGCTTGTTGACTTCTCTGCTGATGCAGTTGGTTTAATTAGAGAAAGTTCAGTATCACTTTTTCGGTCTTTAGAAGATATTGAGCGGATCATAGAAGGTAATTGTAGATATTTCTCTGTATCTCTTTTTCCTTCTACTAATTTCTTTTTTCTATCCAATAAAAGAAAGCATTTCAAGCTTTCTTTCCCATAGAGTTAGAAATGAGAGAATGAATTCTGTACTTTCATTGCCAAATAGTGACGATGCCAAGAGGCATACAACCAGGTATTTATAATGAGATACCTGCGGTACAACAGCATCTAGAAATAACTAATCTAACATCAAACCAACAGTAGCTGGAATTCCCAACTAAACAGCCAGGCTTTAACCGAAAATACATAACACAACTTAATTGCATAGCAAAAAAGGAAAATTAGTTCCTGATTTTACATCATGTTCATTATTTTAGTCCAACTTATCCCTTTCTTTCCTTAATTTGTTGTCCATTTGTACCTTGTAGCCTCTTCAGAAGAAGGTGGTGATCTCACCAGTCTTGTGGATTTATTTGATGATCTTGAATGTGAAATTCCAATTGAGTTGCTCAGATGTATTTTAAGTTTTAGTCAACAGTTGGGCAAAACTGCATCTTCTATATTTTACGAATCACTTTTAAGGGCACCAGTGATCACTTCTGAAGATATTATTCATTGTATAATGAAGATTCTTGAAACTGGATATGGTACATCAGGACCAGTTTTCCATACGTCTGTTCCTGGGAATAGTTTGGTTGTGGAGAAGGAGTTTTCAGATCATAGAAATCTGAGGAAATTTTCTATTGAAATGTTCTTGTCTCTTCAAGGCTTATACCGGAAGGCTGCTACATGGGGCAGGATTTTAAATGTAATTGAGGGTTTCCTTAAATTTTTGGTTCCACAGAAAATTGTACATAAATTTGACACTGAAAAAACATCAAATGTCAATTCCTCCATTGTAGTCCATGCTACATATCAGATAGCAAAGGTGATGCTCGAGTCAGCATGGGACTTTCTTCTATTTCTTAGCTATCTGGTGGACATCAGTGGGCAGGTCAGTCTAAATTTGTGTTTGCTTATGCTTATGACGTTTTCCTGCTTGTAGAATTCATCTTTGATGGTTTAAAATTAAGATAGTTTTAGCAATTGCTCCCTAGTTATTTGTATGTATTTGTTGATTGTTAAGTTGTATTGCCTGCAATGTTCTATGTTTGGTTGGAGAGGAACATTTTTGGGCATCTCCATGACTTAGCATCTGTAGGGGATATTTTGGTTTTTTTGGCTTCACTTGGGTGGTCTGGTATATATGTTTTAAGGGATGCTTAATGCTTTATTTGATATGCAGAGAGACTAGTCAACTCTGTTGCTTGTTTGGGCTACTTTCGATGACTCTTGTTCTTCTATTTCCCTATTCTTTTGTGTCTCTTAGAAGTTAGAGCGCAACTTATCCTCACACTTAATTGTGTGATGATATTTATCCTTTTAGTTTTTATCTGAAAAAAGTGTTGGATATTAATGAGCTGGCTTTGATTAGTTTGTCATTTTCTTATCTACAAGCTAACTAATGAACAAGGAAAACTGAAATAATACTATGAAGGTTTATTTCTTTGTTATTGCTTGGTTTGCTGCCTTTATGCTCTTGATGATTTGATGACATGATTACCTAAGTTGTTTCTATTCATGCTATGATATTATGGGATATTGATCAAGTTTTGAGGCCTGTTAATGTCATGTTTGACTTAGTTTATATTCCTAAGGTTCCGGTTGAGAGATGACAGTTACAAAAAACCAAAAACTTCATCGGACTTCATTGTTTATTCTGGGGAAGATGGTGTGTAATAAGTGATACCATTGATAATGATGAGAGATTATGGCTAGCAAAAAAAAAAAAACTAACAATAATTGATAGATGATCAATGAGCAGTGTAATAAGTTTGACTCTAGAATTTTATCTTGGCTTTACTTATCACTTATTTCTGCTAAATGACTTTGGTTGTTTGTTTTTGTGGGGTTTTCAAACCTTAAACCGGCAAAGAACTGAATACAAATCATTGCATATAAATAGTTTCGCATCTACTCTGCCTGGTGTTATCAAACTCCCCTAAACTAATGATTCATCTTGTCTAATGGTTTATATTTAGTCTATTCCATGGTGATAATTTGTTTTTCCTTTTCCACTCTTTATGTTTTGTCCTCTTTGCACAAAGCTCCTTCTTAGCATTTTCTTTTCTTCTTCTCTGTAGAGTTTTTAATGATAAACTTGCTGATGATGTGGCCTTGTTATTGGAAATCATTTTCCTTGTTATTGGATATCGAGGCCTGAAACTACTTTCCTTTAAATTTACGTAAAACTTATATTGTTACTCATTGAAATTAAACAAATAAAGCCATAAACATGATCTTACTTGAATGTGGCTACTCTTATTCCACGTGTGAGAAGGATACCTCATTGAATAAAAACACAAACTGGGTCAAAATCAGGTCAACTGGAAGCTTCAAACTTGGTAATCACCCTAAAAACCTAAACAAAGCTCTGGAAATATCTTAACAGCTATGAAACATTGCAATTAGATTGATATAAAAAATTATAATTTAAGTTTCAAATCTTTTCTGCCTAACGTCCGGGTGTTTTGTTTGTTAATATATCTTGGTTTATTGACAACTCAATACTATTTTTTTTTGCCGTATTTAAAATGTTTGTAATGACATATTTTATGCAGACCAGCCGACTGTATAAATAGTTTTATTAATAAAATGTTATAACTTCATTTCTGAACTTATGATTGATGTATTTTTCTGATGTTACTTCTTTTTCCCTCTTTTGCAGATCCACTTGTCACATGATGATATTACCAGAATTCAAATTGAATTAGTTCCAATGCTTCAAGAAATTATTTTTGAGTGGCTAATTGTCATCTTCTTTGCCATCACGCCGTCCGCACCAGCTGCAATTGAGGACTTCAATTATAAACTCTCATCATTACAAATTGGTAGGTTTTATGGTATATCTCCCAATCACTACTCTAGCCACTTCCAATATGGTAGCTAACATGTGTTTAGGATTATTATTAATGAAATTTTTTTTTAATGTGCATGTTTTATATTTTGTGGGAAAACTTAGGGCTTGATTGGGAGTGAGTGGGATCATTTAGGGGTCTAAATCATTGATTGCGAGTTTAATTAGTGAGTTGGGTGGGGTGGGATAGAATGGTTTGCAAACCATTCTAAACTACTCAAATGCTCATTTTTCCAAATCCTCAAATCGGGAGGTTTAGGATAATTTGAAATTTTAATAACACTCTTATTTCCCCTTCTAACCTTATCATAATTTTAAATTTGAATAAACTTTAAAATTTAAAAATCTCTATATACTATCACTTTTTATTCAAGATTCATTATTTGAATATCATATTAATTATTTCTCTTTATCATTTTATATATTTATAATGTTTGGTAGTTAAATAATATATAAGTTTTTGTTAGAATTGTTAAAAAATTAAGTACAATTAAATATCAACTATAAATGAAATAATTATAAGGGCTTTATTGTGAACTTCATATTTAAACTCATCCCATCCAATTAATGAAATTATCATATCCAAACAATGGGGAATGATTTACCATCATTTTTTTTATTAAACTCTTAGTCAATGGAATGGTTTGTCTAACTCACCTCACCCCATCCCTTCCCACCCCATTAATGACCACCCAATCCCACTATCTTTACAACTCCCAATCAAGCCCTTAGTTATATGCATACAGCCTTGCACATCTAGGGTAAAATATATGTTGTATTAGTAAAAGAATGTGATAGAGCAGATGAAAAGAGGAATGATCCTGAATTGTATTGAGTGAAGAGTATATACTGTTTACATCATATAATATCCCTAAAGAATAAGGATTAGTTCAAACTAATTTGAATTTAAACTAAACACATTTGAATATAAAATAAACAGATTTAAAATAGAGAAATATTAGGAAGATAATGATACACCAGAAAATCTGATATAGCAGAAAATTTGATATTATAAGTTAAAGAAAACAGAAGTTGATATCCTTATGGATAATACATACGTTCTGTAGAAGCTGATATGGCTGAGGTGTTACTAATTAGGTCTTTTAAAAGTGACCCCCAGCTGTTAAGTTTCTTAAAATAAGATGCTTTAAGGTATTTGAAATTGGAAAAACTAACAATTTTTGCCATGTGGGTATGTTGTTATGTAACATGAGATTTGATTCAATTGCATGTTGAAAGGAAATGGATATCCAATGTTTTACCCTAAAATGGTCAAAGTGTATCAAACAAGAAAATTCTAGTGTTTGTTTTGTAAGAATTGTTCGTTATACTCTCTTCCCGTTACCATTGGAGTGGCCGTTCTAATAGCGAGTCATAGTGAGGTTGACTCTGAAAATACACCAATAATCCAATATCATAATGTGATTCTTTGTCCTTAAATCAATGCAAATGAATTAGTCAGAAGATTATTTGAATTAGTCACCAATGTTGTTGACAACTTCAAGTAGTACAGAATATTACGTCTTATTTTAGTCATGACAACAATTTCTCAACTTTGGAACATATGAGGTTAGAGAATCGAAGACATTATACTGCCAATGTAGTACTCATTATGGTCATGGTCCAGATAGCAACATGGGAAACAGGTCGTGGAATGAGAAGCTTGGCAGATGTGACTTCACATTGGCATTTATTTTCTTGCTGAATACTAAAAGTTCATCCATGGAGAACGGCCACACTTCTTCAGAATGTTTTTCAAATATGCAGAGCATTGTTGATAAGATTAGAGACTTTGTCAGTTGGATCATCTGGGATCAGGCTGGTGGAGCTTCTACTTTCCTTAGCCGTTCAATTGATCTCTCCTTTATTCTTTTCAAGCACGGGCAATATGGTGCTGCAGAGGTTATTTTCTTCCCTTGTTCTTCACACTGGAATGAGAATTCAACCCTTCCTTATCTTTCCTAACTCTAATAATCTTGACTGAACAAGTTATCTGATATTTCAAATAATGTAAAAGCATCTGCTTACAATGGCGGAGGCACATTTACAAAAGGAGAAGACATCCCAAAGTATTCAAGAAGCTGATGGTGGATGGTGCATACGTCAACATCTTCTAGGATGTTCCCTACTTGCACAGGTGCAGTGTGGATTGCATGGGACTCTGAAAGAGAAAAAAATCTATGATGCTGTTCGCTGTTTCTTCAGGTATTTAACTGAAGTGTATTTAAGTTCATTTTATTCAACAGGTGAACTTCATTTCTAATTGGATAAAACTAAGGCACTTTTGTTAGGTTTTTGTTGTCACGTTCTCCAATCCAAAATGAAAGGTGAACAATTTCTATAGCTAAGATCCACTTGATTGGATCTTCACATGTCATGTTATTATTGAAGAACTTGATGACAAACACCTAAAGAGTTTTATCTGTGTCTTGTCATTTCTATTAGGCATTTGCCCCTCTATGTTGATTATTAATTTAAGTGATGTAAGATGTTTTATGCCTCTCCCCTGAATTTAGGTTTGAACATTAGTCGCATGATGACTAAATGACCCAAGGTCCAAGTGATAGTCATCTTCCTTGTATTGCATGCTTGCTGTTGCTGAAATAGCTGAAACAACATTATTGGAAAACCTGGTTATTTGGAGCAAAAATAGTGTACATATATACTTGAAAAAAAATGTAGGAAAAGAATGTTGAGAAAATAAGTAACAGGAAAATGGGGGACCTGATTTTTGCTAACAGTGATTCCATCATTCATTAACTTTGATATCTCTTCTACATAACAGTCTTCTTGTATAAGTAGAAACTGAATAATTTTAAATCTTCTAAAGTCAATTCTCTAATATCTTAGAAACTTGAAATAAATCACAAATTAACTGATGCTGATGTGATATACTACAATGAAATTTAATTTCTCTACACATCATAAAATGACTATACATTTGATTTCTTTATCAATATTCTGGTGATGTCTACCATCAATTGTTGTGATGATAATGTGATTTGAGTTACCGTTTATACTTATTTTATGTGTAGTTAGAAAGTTAATGGATGAACCAATGTTGAACAGAAGTTCAGTTATTCGAATACAGTGATAAGAATACATCAATAGAAGAGCTGACAATGTATTGATTTGGAGTTTATATGTCAAAATGGTTTCTAGAAAATTTTCCTTTGTGGGTAACTTATTTGTGAATAAGCCCTTTGTTGCTTGTCTTCTCTCCCCGGAAAATGAATTTTATGCTCTAGTTTGTCTAGTGCTCAGTGCATGGTTTTCTTTTATATTTTATATTATTATTATTATTATTATTTTTTTCAATATTAAGGAACCACTTATATTACATGCAGAGATTGGACTGCTCTATCACATTATTATGTTTTTACAGAGCTTTTGTTGTGTGATCTGTTTTGAGATTTCTCTTGTAATATCTGGTATTAGGATATATTATACTCAAAGAAGTTGTAAATTGTTCCATTGCTTTTTCCATGGAAAAAAAATCTGTTTATTGCTTATGGTTGTCCTAAAATTGTAAGCCATTGCTGTGCTATCGTCTTTGAATTCAGATCTTCATCTGTGAGTGGTGCTTCTGAGGCTTTGCAGAGTTTGCCTCATGACATAAGTTTGCCATATCTTGGTTCGGGTGAGAATCTTAATGACTAAACTATAGTAATATGAAGCAAACAGGTAATTGCTTATTAATTTGTCCCTTTCTCTTGTTTTTCTCACAGTTGGTTGTGTATCAACTGCTGCATGGAAGCTTCATTACTATCAATGGTCAATGCAATTATTCGAACAATATAATATTAATGGAGGTGCTTGCCAGTTTGCTCTTGCTGCACTTGAGCAAGTTGATGAAGCTCTTTGTTCGAAAGATGACAAGCCCATGAGAGATTCAACCGATGAATCAGCAAACACCATCAAGGGGAGGCTTTGGGCAAATATCTTCAAATTTACTTTAGATCTCGGCCTTTATTTTGATGCATATTGTGCAATTATTTCAAATCCAGATGAGGAGAGCAAATACATCTGCTTGAGACGTTTCATTATTGTTCTTTATGAGCAAGGTGCTATTAAGGTTAGCTGTGCTATGAAGAACCTTCTTTACCGTTGTTTGTTAAATGGCCTCTACCATCTCCATGAAAAACTGTGTAGGACATGGCCTTCCCAAAAAAATATGATCACAGAATTATCAAATTGTGACCACTGGTGCTAGGTTTAGAATGATGGGGGGATTGGAAATTTGTGTAGGACACTACTCCAAATCTGTATGCTCTCCTACAGATTATTTAAAAATTGGAAGGGTCCAATTTTTTACAATTGCCTTTCCCATTTGTTTCCAAATATACTACAATTTCTGTTATGTTCACATAAATTTTCTTATAAAAAATATTGACTAGGATACATTTCAGTTGTAGAGCTTTTTATTTTTTAAATGTAGTCTTTCTTTGGATAGTTGTTGATTGAAATTAAATACATCTACTTTCACAATATTCATAAAATTCCCCCGGTTCCCCACCCCCAAATCTCACATTTTTAATTGTTTTTGTTATTCATAGATTCTTTGCAGCAATAAGCTTCCCCTCACTGGTTTAATGGAGAAGGTAGAGCAAGAGCTTGCCTGGAAGGTATACACTACGATCTTGTTCAAACAGATTGAGGGCTGTAAATTATGGTATCGTTGACATTAATGTATAGAATTATTTCTGTAAATGTAGGCTGAAAGATCAGATATATCTGCAAAACCCAACTTATACAAGTTGCTTTATTCATTTCAAATGCATCAACATAATTGGAGACGCGCAGCAAATTACATGTACTTGTATTCAGCTCGTTTGAAAGCTGAAGTGGCTCTAAAAGATCATCAGGGTTCTTCATTGATATTGCAAGAGAGGCTGAATGCAGTCTCTGCTGCTATTAATGCTCTGCATCTTGTTCATCCTGCATATGCCTGGATCGATCCACCAGCTGAAGGAAGTTCTCTTATGAGTGAACAATATCCGAGTAAGAAAGCTAAAAGAACTGTAGATGGAGAATGTAAGTACTGCAGTTTCTAAAGTTTATGCTGCCAGTTATTTAGTTTATCACTTCAGTATGAGGTTGTATACAGATATGGGAATTCTGCTTTATATTTTTAGCAGAATGAAAGGGATGGACTATGAGAAGGGGTGTGGTTGGGTGTAGAAAGATTCTTGTTCTGTATCATTGTTGGTTATTAAGATATTTTACCATTTCAATAATATTGTTTTGTGATGGTAATGTTGTAAATTTTGCAGTACCAGCTGAAGATGAGACTGAGTATCAAACCTGGAAATCTTCTATTGATGTTGACAAACTAGAGAATGAGTTTGTTCTAACATCAGCAGAATACATGCTATTTCTCAAAAATGTTAAGTGGACATATACTGGTAACTCTCGTTTTGCTCATTCTCTACAAGTTCTTGTGAAAGCATCTAACCCATTTTTAGGCTGACTGTTTTTTTAAAGTCTTTGTTTTGTCCTATTAATTTTTTTAATAGTCCTTCTTATCGGTTTTCTTTTGAAAGGAAAAGAAGGAGCCTTGTCAGATTTAGCTGATCTCCTTGTCCAAAATAATTTATATGACTTGGCCTTCACAATTCTCCTCAGATTCTTCAGGGGTTCCGGACTGAAAAGGTTTACATCCTACAGTAATTACTGCTGAATTCATTAGTTATTTTGTTAATATTTTCTTGTGTTTTATATATATGTCATGCTTATATATATGTGATTGGGTCTCTTTCTGTTTAGGGAACTTGAAAGTGTTTTTTCTGCTATGTCACTGAAATGCTGTCTTGATAAAGGAGAATCTACTTGGGTTGAGTAAGTTACTATATTCATTGACCTTTTTTTATTTCAGTTTTGTTGTGTACTGATGAAATACAATTACTCTATGTATAGTTGAATATGGTGGGTTCCTTTTAATGATAGTTTCTATTCAGTAATTTGTACTTGATACATGGCGTACTTTTTGCTGGACTGTTCATTTAGTAGTTATTATGTTTCATTTAAAAACGTTTGGATGGTTACAGGCCACATGGTTATTTGTTGACATCAAAGCTTGAAATGGTTGTCCATGGTTCCCCTCTTACCAGTCCTACAACCCCACAACCTGACAAGAACAGTCAATGGGCTACTCTTGAGCTTTATCTAGTTAGTATCTTCTCCAAGCTATGTTTTTTGCTGTTTTTTTTGTCAATCAATCAGTCAGTGTAGAAAAGAGGAAGGGAGGAGGATTGGAAAAGCCCCGGGTTTTCTGATTGCATAAATATTTCTCCTTGTTTAACTTTTTGCAACCGTTACCCAATTGCAGGAAAAATATTGTGACTTTCATGGTAGGCTACCAGTTATTGTTGCTGAAACTCTTCTTCGTGCAGATCCTCAGATTGAATTACCCCGGTGGTTAGTTCAGTTGTTCAAGGTAATACTTTAGGCTGAAGTTGCAGTATTCTCCACATGAATTTTTACTTCATTAATTCTTGGATTGATCTAGGTAACCTGATCAATGGACAAAGTTTTAGACTTTTAGTATCAATATGGGGCTGCCATGGGATTTAGTATAATAAAACATAGTGGGATTTTCTTGATAAATTTTTGGGTGATTACTCTCTATTCTTGGCTTTGTTCTTAATCTGTCTTGTTTTGCTGAAATGCAAGCTTCCCATTTTTTTCTGTCATTGTTGAAAGTAGCTTTTGGCTTATCTATGCATAACAAAGTCAAGAATATCAATCTCCAACAATGAATTTTCACATTTTTCCCTGTCAAATCATAGTACTTTAATTAGGGTTTTTTTTATTAGAGCAACCGTTATGA
Source organism: Chamaecrista fasciculata (assembly GCA_003254925.1). Lineage (NCBI taxonomy): Eukaryota > Viridiplantae > Streptophyta > Magnoliopsida > Fabales > Fabaceae > Chamaecrista > Chamaecrista fasciculata. The sequence goes on along the minus strand of QANZ01014871.1, from coordinate 319,927 downwards.
AATGATTTGTGTATAGAGTTATCTTGAGAAATATCATATCTTTACACCGTACTGATTTCTTCTATTTCTCTTTGCGATGCTTGCCTTTCTTAATTGAATTGAACCTCATTTTATTTTGGACGAAACTTATATAAGGTGTTTTTATATTTTTGCTATAAAGTTCTTCAATAAAAATAAGACACTATTTTTTTTTTTACATGACCAATCATGGTATAGAGAGAATGTAAAAGATGACTTTTTGCACAATCTAATTGTAGAAGAGAGAGAATGTAAATAAAATTAGTGATTGGAAGAATTTTATGACAAACATATAAGCAACCTTGTTACTTGTTAGTTTTTTTCCTTTTGTTTTCTTGTGCATCTGCTCAGTGAGGAGTAATCTTTGATAGTGAAACTATGTCATCACTGACATTGATTTTTTATCACCACCCTGATATTGTTTACCTGACTTGTGGTATCAGAGTCAACGGGAAAAAATCTGGGGGATGGCTGGCATTGAATCAAGTCCCGCATCCTTATTCCAACTTTATGTTAACTATGGTCGATATGCAGAGGCTACTAATCTGTTGCTGGAATTCATAGAATCATTTGCATCAACGGTATATTTCATGCTATGGTGGATTGATCTTGGTATTGATGGTTAATCATCTGAGAAAATTTTCCACTGATATTTTTTCCTAACTTAGAAATTAAGTGTAATTAACTGACATTATTTTGTCTCAGGTCAGTGCAACTTGTACGATGCATTAGTTAATATTTCTGTTCTCAGACATGTGTCTAGCAATGTTCAATATTTGCTAGCTTCAACTATGCTAGCAATTATAACCTGTTTTGTCTTGACTCAAATTGGGCTGTCTATAACTAGAATGCTAGCCTTTTATTATAACACTCTGGATGTTAGTCTTAGTGGCTGTTTTAGATGCTTTTAGTTGTAGGATATAATATATATATATATGTATATATGTAGTGCATATCCCACAAGCATGAAGCAGCCATAGTGATGTCTGTTTGTTGCATAAACTTTCTGCAGAGACCAGCAGATCTAATTAGACGAAAAAGAGCATTCGCTGTTTGGTTCCCGTACACCACAATTGAGCGGTTACTTCTTCGACTGGATGAGTTGATTAAAACAGGTCACATGGTAGATCAATGTGACAAGCTCAAGATGATGTTACATGGGTCTTTGCGTAGTCATCTTAAGCTGGTATGTTTAGTTGCTATTTAGTTTTTAATTTTAGTTCTGCTAGCCGTGCAATTTCCCATCAGCCAGTCTTTGGTTTTCAGTTAAAGGAGGACTCGGATGATGCTATTTCCGTAGCTTCTTGATTGCTGGTTAACTGGACACCATTAGTGAGTTGTTGCTGGTGGAGACAAGTTTATAACTTAATACTCTTGTAATGCTACCAAGAGATTACCTGCTTTGTGAACAGGTTTGTCTTCTGATTTGTTCCCCATTTTTCTTTCGTTAGTTATGGAGTAATTTCTTTGTCAAGCCCTTAGGTCATCGGTTTTCTTCTTCCATCTGCATGATTGCCCTGAAAGACCTTGAGGCAACAATGCAACACCAAAATTTTGGAGATGGAAAGGGCTGGGCGCAAGCCAGGGATTGCTTGCCTGTAAAGATTAGTGACTAAGCAATGGCTGCAAACCCATCTTGTCAGGATCTGGAGAGACAATGGTGAATGAATACTTGTTTAATACTTGTTCTATATGCGTTTTGTGCAATAAAACAAATTTATAGGCAAAGCTTATGTAAAGTAGAAACGCTTTGTTGGGTGTGAGAACTATGGCTGGTTTTGCACATACACCAGAATTTTGCGTTGTTACTTTGGCTCAATCGCTGTAGATAACCCTTGTTTGTTGTGTCTTAGTCAGAAGGTCACTCTTTTACTACTATAGTATTTCAATGAAGTTCATAGAATTTTATAAATTTTTTTTATAAAATAAATGTAATATACTGAGTATTACAATGTTTTAGCATGCATAAAATCATTCAAGATTTCTCAGTTCTGTATAAAATTTATTACAAATTATTGAGTAATTTGGTTTAAATATTTCTCGTGAAACCTCATCTCAAAGGGCGACGTTTTTTCCTCATGGAGAAGTTTTTATTAAATAATATAAGATCATTGAAATATAAAACTGTAAAATTTAATATATATATATATATTATTAAAGTTTAAGTTTTTAAATATTATTTTTTCATTTTAGTTAAAAATTATGTTTTACTTAATATGTTTGATTTCATTATAAGTGTAGACTCTATTATACAATTTAAGGGTCTGATTGATCCTGTTTATAATTTTGTATATTTAAAAATGAATTTTAAATTGTGTTAGGAAAGATGGAAAGAAAAGAAAATATGTTTGACAAGATGTATTTTAAAGATTATTTTGATATTTGAAGATTATTTTAAAGATTATTGTGTTATATCATGTTGGTATTCATACCCAAAAAAAGTTATTAATCAAAATGTTTATTATCAATAAATGTGATTAATCACTTTGTTAACTTGCAGGGATGAGTAAAATGATTGGATGAAAAATTTAAGTATCGTCTATCCAAAATCAAGATTTATAGCCCGCCATATATTTTAATAGTAGAAATATAAGGAAAGACCTTAATTTTTATTTTTATTTTTACAATGTATCACTTCAGTTTTATTGATTTGAAATCATTTGATCAAAATATTTTCATAAAAATATTAAAATATGATATAATTTTTCATATGTACATTATTAATTCAATAAATATTGTCTTGATGAACAAAATTGACTTTAATTAACTTTTATCGTTCATTTGGATATTTTTTTTTAAAAAAAGCACTTCGATTTATTTAATATTATAATATTCATTTGTTACGTGATTTTTTTTGAAGAGACTGTAAGTGGGTAACTTCAGGCCCCAAAAAAGGTCGGTAACTAACAAAAAAGGAATTAATTTACAAAAAAAAGTAGGGATTATTTTAACACTTTATTTCATATATTTTTTAAGTGAATACTCAACTTGATTATAGAAAGTTCAAATTGGTCTTATATGTGTTTATAGTAGTTCACTTTGGTCCCAAATTATTGAATATAATTATATTTCTGTCATTTCAAATTCGAATTCGATAAGTCCAGAGTTACGAGTTGTTTTTGAAAAGTACTTATCTATCTTGTTGGAGTCATTAGCAATAAGGTTAAATCAAATCTGACAAGTGGGCCGCTTGTTTTACAGTCAAACAAATAAATTCGTCATATATTTCTTATTTCAAGTGTGAATGAAATGAGTTTGGAAGTAAGTGCTACTCTTGACGAGTCCTATTTTTATTTAGTAGAAAATATCAACAAATGAGGTTAAATCGGATCTGAAAGTGAGCTTGGGACCAAATGACATTATGAAAAATTCGTTTCAAACTCACTTTCAACCCCGATTTAACCTTATTTGTTGACAATTTCAATTGGACAAAAAACAATGGCTTATCAAGGAAAACTCGTAATTCCAAATTCATTACATTCGAACATAAAATAAGAAATATCTAACTAATATCACTTATTTGACAGTGAGCGGCCCATTTTTTAGACTCGATTTGATTTTATTTGTTGACGACTCTAATTAAATAAAAAATATCGGTTAAAAGTAATGAGTAATTGTAAACTCATTGCATTGAAATTTGAAATGATATATCTATACAAATAAACTATGAGTTGATTATATATGGGTAATCAGCTCTCATGTAAAAAAGTTTGGTCAAATCTTGCTATAAATGCTACTGACATTTAACTATGAGTTAATATAAACGCATATGTTCTTTCTTGAAACACATTCTTTTCACTACTTCAATTATTACATCTTTGACTAACTTCATCACTCTTTCAAAACCTTGACTTTATGTTACTATACAAATATTTAATTGAATAGTCTTCACAATAAATTTAAATCTGTCACATACCATATGATAAACCCAAATTTGATGGCCTTACATTGATGAGCTGCTTGTGGATTTAATAGGGACAGCGTTAAGCAGGGCAGCTTTCAAGCACATAATGGCATCTATGACTATGAGTTGTGTGATTACACCTATGTGTTGTATGATGAGTTCCTTGTTTTGATTATGCCTAAAGAGATCCATTGGAAATTGAAATTTGGGCTCACCATCATACTTAAATATTCCCCAGTTACACTCAAAGTTATCAGGAGCAATGCTCTTGGCATCCTCATCAACAAGTCCAAACAGATATTGGCGCTAGCCTGGGTAGAAGGCCATTGTAATATCTTAAGGCATTACCTGCAGAACAAAATTTAAGTAAAGTTCTTTACATGTTTAGTATAAAGTTTAGGGATAAACATATGATAGGTAACAAAAATTTTATATGTTTAGTATAAAGTTTAAGAATTATATACAATTAGGCTATAAGTAAAGTTCTTTACATGTTGAAAAGAGTATTTGCATTTTGGAAAAAGAAAAGAAAAAGAGTGTAGAAGGGAGAAAACCTCACTTGATATCAACCCCTCCCTTGAAGTAGTAACGCGTAACATTCTTCTTAACCCATTATTGTCAATACCATCCATGCCACTACTAAGTACTAACACCCATATCAGAATCCACCTATTCCTTCTCACCATTTTATTTTCCCGAGAAAATTATATATTATGACAACTTTCTCAGGGGTAATGGGACGAGGCAAGGTAGGAAGAAGATAGAAAATATAAAGAGAAGCAAACCTTTTTTTTATTTATTTATTAAAACTGGTTTTCACAAAGATAAGAAATTTGAGAATTGAAAAGATGCTTTTTTGAGTTTTTGAGAGAAGGAAAGGATCATTGTTAGTGTTTTTGTAAAACCAAAATGAATTAATAAAGCAAAAACATTAATTTCGTCCCCAAATTTTATACTAATTATCAATTTTGTCCTTTTTTTTTTGTAGGAGTCAATTTCGTCCTTAATGTTTCTCATTTTGGTCAATTTTATTCTTTTCTCTTACTTTAGCTAAATATTAACGTATAATTTACGTGACTAATGATATGTAAAATAAAACTGATAGAAAAAAGATACATTTTGTCGTTAATTTATTAAAAGAAGTTAGTTAAAGGATAAAATTGACTAATATGTAAAACATTGGGGACAAAATCGACAGCAAAAACAAATTGGGTACAAAATTAACAGTTGATATAAAGTTTGAGGACGAAATTAATACTTTTGCCATTAATAAATCATAAAAACTCAAATTGTTTTCCTAATAATTAAAAAATATATATTATACTTATGGTCAAAGGGTCATTTTGGTCGTAAATGTATGCTTTAATGTTCATTTTGGTCAATTATGTTTCAAAATATTCAAATTGGTCCTAAATGTTGGCAAAATGATTCATTTTAGTCCTAAATATTGGTAAAATGTTTCATTTTGGTTCCATACTATTGAATTTGGTCAGATTTCTCACGTTTCTCATTTAAAGTTCAAAGGAATTGTTAAGAGAAACTCGTAGCTCTAAATTCGCTGCATTCAAAATTGAAACGAGAAAGATTTGATTAACTTTGTTTTTTTGACCATGAAACAAGAAGTCTACTTTTATGATCGATTTGAGCTCGCTTGCTGACAGTTCCAACTGGATAAAGAAAATACTCTTCGAGAAAAATACATAAATCTAAACTCATCACGTTTGAACTTGAAACAAGCCATATTTAATAGGTTGGAACAAAATGAAACATTTTGCAAACATTTAGGACCAATTTAAACATTTTAAAACTCAATGGATCAAAATGAACATTAGGACATATATTTAGGACCAAAATAGCCCTTTAACCTATACTTATTGTGATAGAAAATATTATATGTTTTTTTAATAAAAGGATATTTACACTTTCTAAAACATGTTATTTGACATTTAATATTATAACAAAAATAGTGGGCTAAATTTATTGTTTTGAAAGGAATGTTGTGTATATATATATATATATTTTGTATACAACTGGAAATGGATTCTCTATAAATTTATTGTTTTTCTATTATTTTGTAGAGTTAGAAAGAGAGAGAAAAGAAGAGAGAAAAAGAAAAAGAAAAAACGTAAGTCCTAAATATTAATTATTTCATGGGACTCACTTCTTTTCTTTTTCTCTTTCTTACTCTCTCTAATTTGATGAAACTCACGTCTCTTTTTCTTTGACTCCATAAAAAATGTATGAAGTGGTAAATGCATATGGTCCAATCCGGTATAGATCACATGAATATCACTAGAAAAAAATAAATGAAAATAGGAGATTATAATAATACTATTAAGTTGGTTCCTTTGCCTTATTGTTTTGAAGATAAAGAGAATAAAAAAAAAATATTATTGTGCTCTAGAAGTAGAAACAATTTTATAAAATAAACAATTTCATTATTAATTTAAACCTGTAGTTCTTACAATAAAAGATATAAAAAAATATGAAAGAAAGACACATTTATATAAAGATTAAAATGAAAATAACTAAATTGATGAATATATAAATGGTTTCTTGAAGAACTATATAAAAATATGAAATAATTCTTGAAAAAATTAAATTTTATATCTCTTTATCTTTCTTTGTATATTTTTTCTCTTTGATTTATTAGATTTATCTTGAAGAACTATATAAAAGTTATTGATATAAAAATAAGGAAAGTATACGTAATATCTTTGACTTAATTAATATTACTATATTATGAAACAAATTGATTTTCTTTTGATTTATTAATACTAATAATAAATAATGATCCTTTCCTTTTGTATGGAAAGCCGGTTTCTTGAATTCTGATACACAATTTACCTTTTGTTCTCTCAAAAGCTCAAAAAGGCGTCTTCTCAATTCTCAAATTTCTCATCTTCGTTTTTTCTTATCATCCTTCATTTCATCATCTTAATCCCTAAACTAGCTCAAATTTGTAGCCGTTATAACTCCCCACCGCCCTAATCGCAAAACACTGTCGTCATTCGTATGCTAAATCAGTTGTCGTTTTCTTCTGCCGAATATTTAAGATCTCCAATTCCCACTATCCCTTGAACGAGTTTCTGAAAATCTATATATGTTTCTCTCCGTTTCCTTCCATTTGAAGTAGAAAAAAAAAATGAAACGCAGAGAGAACCTTTCGTTGTTCGAATGGTGCTAACACATCCTCTGTTTCTATTTCTGTTTCAATCCGAAATTCTCTGTTCATTCTGTTTCTCGTAAGAGAAGAAATCGATTCGATTCGTTTCAATCTGTCACCCACATTGCTCGATTTCGCGTAGTGGCTACAGTGTTGTGGGCGAATAAGAGAACTTCTTTATACTCTTATAAGTTACATACACCACGCACTTTGTTTTTCCTTTTATAAATTCCGCGTTTAATTTTTCTTTTGTTCTTTAAAAAGAAAAAAAATTATCGATAGAGATATTCTGTTTCTTTTAAGTTTTAACTTTTAATCACTTCGTGGGGGTGAAGCATCGCTGAAAAATCGCTGATTCAGCCGACCCACTCACAGAAGCAGTTGTGAGAATTTCAGCAAATAAAATCCCTCGCTCCCCTGTCGTCACTATCATTTTTCCTCCGTCTTCCTCTTCTTAAAATTTTCCTGGGAAAGTTGTCATAATTTTCTCGGGAAACCGTCGGAAAAAGATGGAAAGAAATACGTGGGTTCTGAAATGGGTTTTAATGGTGTTGATGGCATTGACAATGAGTGGCCTTCATCACGTGGAAGGACTTGGTGTGAATTGGGGAACACAAGCGACTCACCAATTGAAACCAGACACGGTGGTTGAAATGTTGAAGAACAATGGGATTCAGAAAGTGAAGCTTTTCGATTCAGCTGAATCAACCATGAGTGCTCTCGCTGGTTCAGGGATTGAAGTAATGGTTGCAATTCCTAATAACCAGCTTGCAGATATGAATGACTATGATCGAGCTAAGCATTGGGTTAAGAAGAATGTTACGCGTTACAACTTCAAAGGAGGGGTTAATATCAAGTGAGATTTTCTTCCTTTTACAATCTCTTTGTTTTAAGTTTTTTTCTTCTTCGGTTTTAATGCAGTTACATATATTATTCATTTTACCTTTGTCGTTATGTGGAATGTTCTAATTCCTGCACTTACAATATTATAATTATTAAGTCTTAAGAAAAGGATGACGCTTGGCAGAAAGAATTGTTAGTTTGGTTGAATTGTTTATTATCAATTGGATTATGCTTTCCCTCGTTTCTTGGGGGATGCTATCTTCAAACCCAATTGGCTTGAGATGTGAGGTTTTGTTCCAGAGGGATAGTTCAAAAGAATAATATTTTTTAAAAAATTGAATAAAGAGAGTAATATGCTCTGCTTATCTGCCGAAAAATTAAGAGACTCTAGAAAAAGTGAGACTAGCCCTATGTAAGATTGCTTTTTAATTGTGGTGCCTAGAAGCAATGTGTGGCATACGAGAGGGATTTTTGGCATACCGATAATTTTTGCTATCCCAGAATGTGATTGCTGTATAACTTTTAGGAGAATGCTGAGTGGGAATAAGACAGAAAAGGAAAGAGTACATCTAGAATGAATAAAAATCAGTATTATTGTGTAGGGGATAATTGTTCTGTCTGTAACTTTCAGCTGTACGTTCTTCACCTCCATTAATGTTAGAAGTTTGATTAGCTTTAACTTTAAGGTATTTCTTTGTTCCACGGAATTCACTGAACATTTTTTGGAAAAGGGTTGTTGTTACTTGTTAGCTAAACTTTATTAGATGGAAAGCCAAACTTTTTACTTATTTACTATTTCAAATGTAGCAATGCTTATTAAAACTTTATTCTATCAGTTAATCTTTCTTATAGGCTTATAGCATGGCGTAGCTCTCGAGGAAGAATGGTTGAATACTGTAGAGGCCTTGAATTTTCTTCTCATTTCTGAACAATCAAATTACATTTAATACTAGCTTGCTTCTTTCTTTGCCATGCTGAGATTTTCGGTTTCGTATTCTTGGGTATGATGAAAATGCAAAGAATGTTGCATTTTAGGAATACTACCTTTTCTTCGATATATAAATATGCATTCTTCTATCTTTCACAGGTATGTAGCAGTTGGGAACGAGCCATTTTTGAAATCCTATAATAATTCATTCTTGAATGTCACCTTTCCAGCACTACAGAACATTCAAAATGCACTTAATGAAGCTGGCCTTGGAGACTCTGTAAAGGCTACTGTGCCCTTAAATGCTGACGTGTACGAGTCCCCGGCGAATAACCCTGTTCCATCTGCCGGAAGATTCAGGGCTGATATAAGTGACCCCATGACCCAAATAGTCCAATTCTTGAAAAAAAATGGTGCACCCTTCACTGTGAACATCTACCCATTCCTAAGTCTTTATGGGAACGACGATTTCCCATTTGATTATGCATTCTTTGATGGGGTTTCGAACCCCATAAATGACAATGGGACTCCATACACCAATGTGTTTGATGCAAACTTTGATACCTTGGTCTCTGCTCTGAAAGCTGTAGGATACGGGGACTTGACCATTTTGGTGGGAGAAGTAGGGTGGCCTACGGATGGTGACAAGAATGCCAATACAGGTAATGCCTTAAGATTTTACAATGGCCTTCTACCAAGGCTTGCTGCAAATAAAGGCACACCACTCCGGCCTGGATTCATCGAAGTTTATCTGTTCGGATTTCTCGATGAGGATGCCAAGAGCATTGCTCCCGGTAACTTTGAGCGTCACTGGGGAATATTCAGGTATGATGGTCAGCCCAAATTTCCAATGGATCTCTCTGGCCAGAATCAGAACAAATTGCTGACAGGTGCGCAGAATGTGAAGTATCTTTCTTCGAAATGGTGCGTGTTTAACCCGGATGCCAAGGATCTCAGCAAACTTGCAGATAATATTAACTATGCTTGCACCTTTGGAGACTGCACTGCACTTGGATATGGGTCTTCCTGCAATAACTTGGATGCTAATGGGAATGCCTCATATGCATTTAATATGTATTACCAGGTGCAAAACCAGAATGACATGGCCTGTAATTTTCAAGGCTTGGCCAAACTTAGTACAACCAATATATCGACACCCACTTGCAATTTTATCATTCAGATTGCATCATCATCCTCTTCTCTGATGTCCTCATTGGTGGTGTCTCTAGTTATTGCATTATCGATTTTTCTACTTTTGTAGATTTTCTTGTATATAGATTAGAGGTGAGGTGATATTTTATATTTATATTTTACATCAGTAGTTTGTACCTTGAGATATTAATCTTCATAATAGTTTGTTGACAGATTCAAATTCACAACCAATTCTGCTGATCATAGATGATAACTTAGTAAACTCATGCCTTGTAAGGTTACATGCTCATTATACTTTTCATGATCTAGTTTATTTTTGGGACTTCTCCTGGGAAAATGACGAAGAGAACATGACAGCTTGTTATAATTGGTGACCATGATATTAGATGAATTCAATGAATCCCAATAAAAAAAAAGGGTTGATGGAACATGAGCATCCAATGCATCTTATAATGTTTATATATGGTCCCCCAGCTTCAAAATCCTATTGATTCATGATAATCACCCACCATTGAGGCTGCCGTTATATTTGAAATTTGACTCATCTTGTTCGCACTTGAATAAACAGTAAATGCTCAGCTTCCTGTCAATATGGTTAGGGGAGAGTAGCTATTCGGGTTGACCTGTGAAACTGTGAGAACCAACCCAAACTACTGATCTGACTTGGTTTGGTAAATTTGGAACCAAAATACTTTTAGTTTATGTTGTGGGTTTCCATTCTTTAGAACCAACTTAACCCGTAAATCATGTGTGTTTTTGTCATGATTTATAATATTTTTACCCAACCCAATCATTTGCGAGTTGGGTTAATTCAAATTGAATAATTTAAAATTAAATTTGACATAACTTCAGTGAATGACTTTGGTGAGATTTTATTTTTAACTCAACACTCATTCATCCTTACATAAATTATGCAGTCCCCTACGTCCCCCCTCTTCATGTGATTCCAAATGTATCAAAAATGGAGGGACCTTCAATCCTTAAGGACGCAGACAGGTCATATGGTTCAATTATATATGCACTCTTCCCTAACCTCCCAACACCTACCAACTTAGCAGTTTCACTTTGCTGAGGTAATTTCTGTCCCACAATACAACTAGCATTACACATTGCTAAGCCTCAGCCAGCACACAAAGCCACTGTCTTTTTATTCCTGATTTTCTTGTAAGTCCATGTGCACTTAATGCTAAAGCTCACGACTTTTCTACCTCTTGGATCATCCAGCCTAATAATCAGTGATTCAATTTTTGGTTAAATCTCAGTTTTCTAAAACTTTGTTTTGAGACTAGAGGGGTAATCTGTGGGCCTTTGCTTTAACCTTAATGATAATACCACCAATCATTTCAACAATGGTAGATGTTGTTTGTTATGTTAATGGCACAAAACTCCAACTAGTTAGTGTCCTCTCTACGTTTCACTCAACTCACCTGTAGAGTCACATGCAAGGTGCATGATGCGTGTGAACAATGTCCATCAACCAAAAAGGAATGAAGTGATATTAACAAAAAGTTACATTGCTTTTGTTTCATGGTTTTATAAAGAATAAACTACAAATTTAGTCCCTGAATTATATGTGCGCTGTTAGTTTAGTCCTTATATTTCTAAAATGAATGATTTTTTAGTCTCCGAAAATTCATGGCTCATTGCAATTTAATCCATTCTGACACTGAGTTGTATAGTGATAATTTTTTCATGGATTGACTAATATGCCAAGTCATGAATTTTCGATAACTAAATCAAGAATTTTAAAAGATCAAGGACTAAAGTGATAACACCTTTATAATCTAGGGATCAAAATGTTAATTTACTCGTTTTATAAAATTTGATACTTTACTTACTGTTTTACCATCTTCAACTGTGTAAGAGAAAAAATAGGAATTGACCAAAACCTGCAAGCAATCATTTTCAAAATCTAGTCAATTTGATTTCACATAAACCCACCTGTAAAACTATCTGAACCTTCACCATTATGTCTACTTCTGCATTCAAGAAAGAAAGTGTGAAGAAGAAGCACTTCTTAATGTAGAAGTTTTTAACCATGATTAGTTTGCTATAGATATACAATTTAATCCCTTAAAAATACAAAAGTTGACAATTTAATCTCTAAAAATCTAGTTTACACAATTTTAGTCCTTTAAAGTTTTGGAGGCAATATAGTTTAGTCTATTATGCCTATTTTTTAGGGACTAACTTGTAGAGACAAGATGACTAAATGTACTAATTTCGTAACTTTAAGGGATTAAAAAGTAGAAATTGAACTTTTAAAAATTAAGTTATCAACTCGTAAATCTTTCATAAACCAATTTATATGTTTACTCTCTAAAATATTGGAATCCTTCATTTGTTTTCTAGTCATATTAGGTTTCATGAGAGAATGGTATAGGATAATCTATTGTAGAGCATGAGACATAATAGAATAAACTGGAATAGTAGATGTTGCTTATAAGGGTAAAATATAACTTGCAGACGTGATTAGGTATCATATTAATGGTTGGTTTTTAATTAATTAAACTACAAGTATTAAATGGTTTAATCTTTAGGTGTGCCAGTGAGCTTCCATGTTTTATTTCATGCATGGGTTTACTAGTTTGAGCATCGAACCAAAATATTCTGAGTAGTAAAGCACAGGATTCCTTGCCCATGTTACTTTGCTTGCTGATAGAGAGGACTATTCTTTTATGCCTTATTTTGTGATAAAATTTTCTTGTAGCAAAAGAAAAAAGCTATGTTCGAAATCAACGAAAATCAATCTCACTAAATTGAAGTGAATCAAAGTAAAATTAAACTAAGTCGAAAAATAAATGACTTGATTTAGTTAAAAATATATAGAAACTGAACTCTTTGATTTGGTTAGCCATTTGGGCATATCGCATAACCAAACTAAATTGTCTATATCTATATTTTTTGCGATTACGAATTTAGACTAATCTTTATTCTAATTTAACAACCACTATAAATGAGGGTGCGCAACTTAAAAGTGGATTCAAACTTTCCAAAAGCCTATAATGTTGAAGGGGACTAAAGAAAAATTATGTGGCTTCTACAATAATAATTTATTATTGTAAAAGTCACAATTCCATTAAGAAGTCCAAAATTAGAGAGGATAAATGGAAACTTACAACTCACAAGGATCCTTATTAACAACATGATGTACCCTCCAAGATGTCATTATTGTTGAGAGTGAAAGCAAAGATAAGATCCTACATACTTGGCGTCAATCTGTCACTCACTGTCTCCAAACCCATAATAATAGTCACTGAACTTTATGATGTCTGAGCTTGATTACCAACCAAATTTGCCTTTCCTTTACACTTTACACATGGTGCATAAAAAATAATCCCAATCCTAGAAGGGGTTTAACGGTTTTCAATCGTTACTAACTACAGTAACTTCAGTTGATAAATTCTTAGAGGGTTGTTGAACCAACAAAGTGGTAATCTTTCTGATTTACTGGTTGGTTCAGGGCTGAGAAGAATAATAATAGACAATATTGAGATAGACATACAACTTAGTCTGGGAAAAATATTAGATTTGATAATTAAATATCTGAAAGTGTAATTTATATATTTCAATCCTTAAAAATTGTGGAGGCTTCACAGTTTAGTCATTTAAACTTATTTGATAGGGATTAACCTGTAGAAATAAAAAGATTAAACTATATTGGTTCTATGACTTTTTGATATTAAAGAATGTAAATTAGATTTTTAACAATTTAGTTGTTAACTTGTGTATCTTTCAAGACCAATTTATATATTTACTCATGAATAAACTATCTGGTTTTCTTCTTTTTAAATTTTCATCTTCCAGTCTTGAAAGTATGTGAGCCGTTGAGTATGGGCAAATAATAATGGATCATGTTATCTTCTCTGGTACAGCCATGCCATCGCTATCAAATGTAAAATATAAATAGCACACTCCACAATCCACATGTTGCTCATAATGACAGAATATTATGATCATGATGATGCCAAGTGAGTCAAAATTCATGATGCTATGTTCTTGCATAAAATTCTAGTCTGTGGTGAAAAAACCAGAGGGAAATGGGAAAGATAGATTGGTAAATTCGTCAATATATATAAGCAATGACATGGCCTTCACTTTTTGACAAGGACGGAGGGATATGGTGTTAGCCTGTTAATTAGTTGGTTCTATGCTCATCTAAAAGATTCGTGATTTACATACCCAAAAATAGAAAAACACCTAACATCTTAATAATAAATGTGAGAGGCAACACCAGAAGTCCATCTCAACTCAAACATTCTTGTTTAGGGAATAAGAATAAATACTAATAAAAGTGCAGATCACACATCTCAGAAGAAAGGATGAGATGAAATTAGATAAGAAAGCCATATAAAAATACACCTGTTTCTCCTAAACTCTAAAGTTTAATTTGATTTACATGAAAACATATCATAGTAATATAACAATTATAAGCTAAAATGCACAAATCCCTCTTGAACATTTAGAGTCACTATGTAAGAAACTTCTTAATTTTTAAAAGTGACCAAAGACATCTTAATTTTTTTTCTTGTGCAAAAGACTCTTTTTGTTAAGATTTTCATTCAAAGTTTTTATGATTTGTTTTCCTTAAAATTAACTATTTTTATGATTAATAATAGCAAAAAAAAAAAAAAAACTAAAAACTTCTTGATTTTTCTAATAAAAATTTTAATAAAAATGATCTTTTGCACAAAATTAAAAGTTCAAATGTGTTTTTGGTCGCTTCTCAAAATTTAAGAAAGAAACTTTTTGTACAGTGACTGGAATTCAGAAAAATTTTATGCATTTTAATATGATCATAATAAAAACAACAACAATGGCTAGTGGTGCTCACTGGGAATAGAAGACACAGGAGCCATTCTCATCTCCATGACCTTTTTGTGGGAATTGGAGTGCAAGTAGCTTACAAAAGTAGGACTCTTGGCTGGCCTATATTCTGGCAGTAATCTACCAGACTTGTACCTCACCCCACATGCATTGCATAGTGTTTTTGGACCCAATGGTCCTGCCCTCCATTGTGGGGTCCTCTGTGCTAGACAATGGCTGCACCTTCTTGGCATAATTGGATTCTGCATCATACTGCTTTCTTCTTCCTCACTTTCTGACATCACTAACCTCTCCAAATTCTCCTTCTTCCTCCTCAAACTCCCCTTCTCCTTCATCTCTAGTTCTTCTTTTTCTTCTTCTTCTTTTGTTACTATTTGCTTATTTTCTTCCTTTCTGGGGACTATGAGTTCACTGTCTGCTAACCAGTAGGCTTGTTTCAGAAGAGGAGGGTCTGAAATTAAGGCCTCGTTTTGTGGGTTCAAGTTCAACTGGTGTGACCAGATGCTTAATGGGTCTCTTGTTCTGGGTGCTGAAAGCCTCTTCCTTTTGCTTCTTGCTTTCCCTGGCACCACAAAATTCTGTAGAGGACACTGCTTTTGCAGTTGGCTTCTCTGCAATTGAATATTGGAGGAGGGTTTTGAGTTTTTTGTGTTTGAAATTTGAACATCACTTGGTGGTGCCAAGAGGCAACTTGCTGGGCTTGAAAAACAGTCTTCCACAAATACAGAAAGCCATTCTAACCCAACATCCACTTCCTGAAGAGCAAACAAAGTCACACAATAAGAAAGAAAAACAAGCTTGGTTTTAAAGCCATACAAACAGGGGAAGGAAACAGAGTATACTGGGTAGCTAAAATGTTAAAGATACAAACTTGGCAATTTATCAAACACCTTCCGTGCAATTAAAAGAAACCCTTTTGAAACAAATCAAAATACAAGAGGAAAACCCAGAAATTTCAGAGCAGAAAGGAAAAGGCAAAGAGGAACTGACGGTGTTCTGAGAAGAAAAGAGGTCGTCGAGAGTGGTGGTTGAGAGAACATGCTCTTGCTCGCTCTCCCCGGAAACTGACAAATCCCGCCGGCAAACATCCATGGCCGTCCGTGAAGCTCGAAAGGAAATGAAGAGTGAAGAGTGAGAAAGGAAGAGAAAAAATCGAAGTTTAGTGTCGCGCGACTCAGAATTTCTGTGTCAGGGCTCGCTTTAAGGCCCTCGGTTTTTTGTCGGCAGATATAAAAGCGATAGAGAGAAAAAACAAATGAAATTTTAATCAGTCTTCCAGAAATCTAACATCCCATCATCTCTATCTATCTCTCATGCAATCGCCAGTAATAACCATACGTTACATTAACTACCCTACGTGCCATGTATTATATATATATAGGCTTAAGTGCACTTTTGGTCCTATAACTATGACAAAAGTTTCATTTTGGTCCCATAACTTTTTTTGTTGCAATTTTGGTCCCATAACTATGACAAAGGTTTCATTTTGATCCCACAACTTTTTTCATTGCAATTTTGGTCCCATAACTTCTCAAAAGGTTCCACCGTTAGTCCCTTGGTGAATTCCATCCATATTTAGCCGTTAAGTATGACGTGACATAGTGACTAGGATCATGATGTGACAAAATAAGTTGAAATGGACTGAAATAGGATCTATATGCAACATATTAAAACTTATCTTTACCCAACCACAATATATACAAAGAGTGGTACTTCCCTCTTTCTCGTCAGCTCAACGGGACTTCCTCTTCCTCATTTCGCTTCCCGATTTGCCATTGTCGTCGCCGCCGCTTTGGTCGTTCGACTCTGGCTGAGGATCCCATCGACTTCGTCGGTGCCTTCTGCTTGAAGTCTCTTCTTCCCCACCAGATTGGTCCCTGTCAGTACCACTCTTTGTATGTATGGTGGTTGGGTATAGAAAAGTTTTAATATGTTGCATATAGATCCTATTTCAGTCCACTTCATCTTATTTTGCCACATCATGATCCTAGTCACTATGCCACGTCATACTTAACGGCTAAATATGGATGGAATTCACCAAGGGACTAACGGTGGAACCTTTTGAGAAGTTATGAGACCAAAATTGCAACAAAAAAAAGTTATGGGACCAAAATGAAACCTTTGTCATAGTTATGGGACCAAAAATGCACTTAAGCCTATATATATTATTCTCTCTGTTTTCCTACTCTTTTTTTTTGTTTGTTACTCTGTTAATTTCTTCATTTGGCATGTAAATAAAGTTGACTCATAAATTCTTTTGTCTCTGGTATAAGAAGAAGAAAATTACTGGAGTGAGTAAACTGATAAATTAATAGGAAATGGATAGATTTGTTTAATCACAAGCTTTTCTTGTTTTTGAATACGTGAGTTATGAATGTGTGTATATATATTAAAAAAAAACATCATTTCCCATATTTAAATGAGCCAGACATTTGAAATATATGTTTTTTTAAAAAAATATATGTCCGTTATTTTCAATCATAATCTAAAGTTACAAGGTATTATAGAGAAAGTTATTCCTCTAAAAACATAACATTCATTTTATAAGAGAGATATACGATCAATCATTAGCACTTATATTAGGTATTTTATTTAATTATATATTTTTTTACCTAAAACAAATAAATAACAAAGTTTGGATTAAGATAGCAACTTTGTAAAGACAATTTTTTTGGAAGTGTAAAGACTTAAATTTTAATCTTATACTTTATCTAAATTTTAATATAGTTCTTTATATTTTAACTTTTTAAACCGATCTTTATATTTTACAAATGTCTCAACAGTTACATTATTTGTGATAATATTATTTATTTAGAATTATAAATGTAAAACCGATTCATTTTATATCCACACTAGTAATTAGATCAATAAGAACAAAACTTGACCAAAATATTAAATACTAAAACTTAAATATCTGCAAAATATACTCAAGTGGTAAAACTAAACAAGTCTTTAAATTTTAAGAGTAAACTATTAGTTTTCTCAAATTAGTTACAACTTGTAATTGGTTTGTTTTTTCAAGGTCAAAATTTTATTTTGGTCCTCAAAGTTTAGAGTGAACTTTGTATGAGTCTTCAAAAGAAACTTTGTTCCGTTTTAGTCCTTAACTTGTTTTTTGTTCTATTTTAATGATCAAACTTTCTCATTTGTTGAACTTTTATTTCAAAACATCATTTCGTTTGATTTTTATTATTTGAGCTGGACAACTAACTTGGTTGATTTTCCTCTCATATGTGTTCTAACAAGTGAGTTGGTACAGACAAAAAATTCTTTCTTGAAAAATAACAAAAACTATAAGTTTATCTCTAATTTGTGACTAAGAATGATTTTTTCTCTCTTTCTACTACTCATACGAATGTAAGAGAAATCACTCATATCTATTGCGGAGGTTAGAGATATATAGCCATAAAAATCAGACAAAATTATATTTTTGACTAAGGGTGGAATGAAAAGAAAAGTTTGAGGATCAAAATCTAAAAAAAAATTCAGTAGCAAAATAAAATTCATCCTATAATTCGAGGACTAAAATGAGATTTGACAATTTTTCTAAAGTAGCCTAAAGCACTTTGGTAAGGCCTCATAACGAAGTCTGCTTTTCGAGGACTGCTATAGAAACAGCAATACAGAGTCTGATTATATAGCAGTGTGCATTCAGTTTTCAGATTCTCTAAAAACAATATGTATATTTAATATTTGATATTCATCGAAAATGCTCTCACATTTATAAGTTTGTGCAGGTTGGATTGTGGTACAAAATAAATTGTGATGAAACATATAAATATATATATATATATATATATATATATATAAGAGTAGGTAAGTGAGACAAATTAATTTGTAGTATGACTGAGATACGTTACTAACTATGCTGCTTAAAACAGCAAGTGTTTGTGATTACGTTAAGTGGAAATGTACTCACTTCTTTTTGAAAATAGAATTACAAACCCCTCCTAGTGTTAATGCATGCCACTCTAGCATTCAATATAATTAAAATTATATATATTTATACAATTAAATTTATTTAATAGATTGACATATACTACACTTATCTATAATTTGGGATTACTACACATCGTCCACCATTCCACCCAAAAACTCCAAAAGTACTTTTCAACCTTGACATCGACATCAAGAAAGAAGAGATATATATTATGAAGAAGACGGTATAATTTATAATTTCAAATTATGAGTGAAAATATGTGTACCACAAGAATTTATTTATTAGAAAACAGCTCTGTATATTTGTTTTCAAATATTTTAGATATGAAACTAGTCATTGAATAAGATAGATAGATTATCGAGTCATAAATTAATCGGTTCAACTAGATGAATCAAATGACTTGATCACAAATATATATATATGAGTGATAATAATTAAAAAAATTATTTTAAGTGCAAATAATATATTCCATATTATACATCATTAGGAAAATAGTAAACAAATAGACGACTCACAAACTAAAGTAGTATGAAATTTTAGGGACTCACTTGTTAATTTTGAAAATTATCTGCAAGTGGCCAAAAATTAATGGGGCCTTTCTGCAATTTCTTTTTCCAATTTACAATCATTAAATGAATGCTTGTAGAATTGATGACAAAGATCAGTGACCCATTCCCCACTTATATATATGATATGGATTTGTGAATGTTTGAGAATAAGAAGAAGAGATCAAAACAAAGCGTATATCCATCAACAATAGATGCATATGCGTGCATGATGAAGGTGTTAGTGGGTCAATGATGGGACATGAGTAATAAACTTGAAAATGAATATTAGATAATGAAAGAGTAGTGTTGTTTAATTTTGAGAGTTTGCTGTGGGGATGCAAACATAGCCATCAACCCTAGAATTATGGCACTTTTCTGTAGCCATTTGTCCTCACTCCCTCGGCCTTGTTTGTTACATATACCCAAATCAGCCTTTCAATTTAGTCCCTTTCTCACTCACTATACTCACAATTCTCACACCTATTAATTATATGAGGTTATAGAAGTTAAAAGTTAAAACTATGTATCAAAAGGAGTTGTGTCTAATGCAGAGAGTTATTCTCTCACAATATGGTTAATAATTCAACATAGATTCGAATACCGGCTAAAAAATGTTTATATTTAATATTTGACATAAGATTGTCTCCAATGAAAAATATTTATAGAAAACTTAAAACTATGTTTTAATCTTAAAAGTTGAATCAAATTTTATTTGAAAATTTTTAGTGTAAATAGAGTTTTGACCCATAATTTAATCCAATATAATGAATTAAGGAATTAAAGCCATGATGATGCATGTTATGCAAGTCAATATCAAATGTCTCCAATAATCTCTAATCAAACACCAAAAATAATACCCAATAATCTTGTATCCTTCACCTGTGAACCCTCCTCACTGCTTAATAAATGACCACTATATATATATATATGCAAATATATTGAGTGAAACAAGTAGCTAATAAGCATGTATATATGGTGTTGGTGGGTGAACTGACTACGTAGCTAGCCAAGTAGCTGAAAATGAAGGATGAGAAGGTAAGGCATGGTTTCTGTGTAAGTGCAAGTGACCACACATACACACATTGCACAGTGTGTGTACGTTTTCTTCAAGCTCCAGTCATTGTTATGCTCTGCACCTTGTTTCATCAATTTGTACTTTCACACTTGCATTCCCTTTCTCTAATTCTCTCTCTCTCTTGGCTGAGAGCAGCTCTGGTGTCTATGTCCCTCACCACCTTGAAATAGTTAAAATAAAAGGGACATAACATAATAATATATATATATAATGCAGTGAGAGCGTACTATTATTAATTGTATTCATTGCTTAAGTGGGAGTGAGTGAGACTCACATATCTAAAAATTCAAATTCAATTGAACAGGGAAAAAAAGGACTAAAATTAATGCATGTAAGAATATTATTATTGACTGGGTGATCAGTTTCGTATTATTTTAGAGAGAAAAACTAAATTTTATTCCTCAGTAGATAAAACGACTTTCAATTTAATCCTTCAAAGATCGTTATCATCAATTTGGTCTCTTTCAAATAGAACTCCTTTCAATATTCCTATGTCCAAATTTATTTTAATATTAATGACTAAATTAACATAATATCATTTTCATATTCAAATTTTTATATATGTAAAAAATTCTTTGAAAGAACCCGAACTGATCTCTATCCTCTGAATCAAGTAATAATATTGGTATCACAAATCTTAAAATCAATTTATATAATGTAACGATATGGGAGAGTTCAGTAGTGCCATTGAATTTAATCTGAATGTGATCAGGATATGGTATGAAATATGAATGAAGATGAATCTGGTAAAGCAAATTAAACTGTGGTACCCCAACATATATATGAATATATCCTTGTCTGTCCCTATCAAGAACATGTTGGAATTGAAAGGGTGGATTCGATTTTATCCATGAATTAATCCGCTGAAACGTCAAACATGATGAGAACCTCCATATATATTCATTTCCATATTTCTCTCCTCCCCACATTTTAATGTTCTTGCCATTTTCCCACTCTCCACTTCATTCACATCTTAATCATTCATGCTTGCTAGTAATTTCAAGGCTCTGCTTAGATGATGCCTTAAATTATCTTTACATTTAGTCACACACTAGTATTTTTAAAGAATGGCCACTCTTAACTTTTTTTTTTTTTTTAATTTCGTCCATCACAAATTTTCTATTATTAATATTAGTCTATTTATCTAATTTTAAACTTAATTATTATATAATTGATGTGTGACATAATAATAAGGATAAATTACACTTTGGTACTCTGTGATTTGGTCATATTTCACTTTGGTACCATGTGGTTTAAAAAGTGACACTTTGGTACCCTGTGGTATTCTCTGTTAACACTTTGGTACCCTTTTGGAGCTATTTTATAATTTTAACCATAACAAATTTTGCAAAAATTATATATTGACCACCAATGTTTTTAGAAAATTACAAAAGGTCCCTGGATACATATTATCTAGGGACTAAAATGAAAAATATAAAAAAAAAAATTGGGACTGTTTTGTAATTCTATCTTTTGTCCTATATTTTTAAAAATTTTGTTTTGAACCCAAAATTTTTTTTATAGTTTTCATTTTAGTCCCTAGATAATATGTACCCAAGGACCTACTTGTAATTTTCTGAAAATATTGAGGGTCAATATGTAATTTTTGCAAAATTTGTTACGATTAAAATTACAAAATAACTCCAAAAAGTACCAAAGTGTTAACGGAAAATACCACAAGGTACCAAAGTGTCACTTTTTAACCACATGATACCAAAATGTAATTTAACCTAATAATAGACTGATAATATATGTTCCAACTTCCAACACCTCTAATTTGGAAGTTGGTACTTTGGAATTAAGAAGAAAAAGAAGGTACCAGCATTCGAACCCGTGCCCTTATAAGTCTAATTTGAGCACTGAACCCAGTGTTATCAGAATCGGACCAGACGGTCCAACCGGTCTGACCGTCAACCGAATGTGAAAGCGAGTCGGTTCGACCAAAATAATCAAATTGTCAATTGGACCGGATTGGACCGAACAGAACCGGCGAACCGGGGTCCAATCGTTGGACCGAACCGGTGGTCCAACTATTTTTTTATTTTTTATTTATTTTTTTTTTAGTTTTTATTTTTGCTTATGCTCTCTATTCATTCTCTTATTTGGTCATCTTCTTCTATTTTGTGTTGAACTTGAAATTTGAGGGTTGAAATGTTGAATTTAATTAATTATTATGAATTTATGACTTATGAGATCTTGTTTAAGATGCATTAAGTCCATTTACTTGCTTGAAAAAATGCATTTAATCTATAATCTCTAGTAGTAGAGATAAAAATTATATTATTTAGATGAAGAAATGTATTTAGTAATAAATTAAATGCATCTCTTAAACCACAAACAAAAATATATAGAGTGTTTATATTTAATATATTAAAAATAATTATTTATTGCGTCATCCGGTCCGACCGATGATTTAACCGATTAAACCAATCAAATCGTGAACCAAATGATTGTCTCTATCCGATTCGGTTCTGAGAACAGTGACTGAACCATAAAGGGACGGGTTAGCTAATCAAGTTGGTACTTTGTGTTAACACTTCCTCAACGCCGAAATTTAAATTGGAAAAGTGATGTGTTTGTTTACTGTTTTTGCTAAAATGGCCAATTTATACCCCTATTATATTGAATTAGTCCATTCGATTGTTTGTAAATTGAATATTTAGCTCTTATCTACTTCAATTCAACTAAAATTCTGCAAGATAGTCGATCGAAATTACGGTTCTTCAACAATTAGGATTATTCTATTTGTTAGTATTCATATGTTAAAAAAAGTCATTCACTTCCGCCTAAAGCCAAGCATGAAATTATTCACCCAATTTCTTTAATCCAAATAAATCAGCCCCTTTTACAAAAGTTAATCTCTTCACATATCAAAAAATGTATCAAAGTCCCTAGCTAAAATACTAAAAATAGTAGTGTACATAAGCCCTAGCTAGCCTCATCCTTGCACAAATGAAAAGCATTTTCAATAAATTAAATTTGCAAAATTTCCATTTTTGACAAATATGAAGCATGTGACTCTCACGTCCACAAAGTTCAACATTTAATTGAAAGCTTTTTAAATTTCGAAATATCAAAATGGATTTCCCTAGACTATTATATATATACGAAATCATAAATTAATCATGTCGTGTCCTTAGTGAGCCTTAAGCCTCAACTCACTTAAACTTTTACTTACCAAAAAAAAAAATCAGAAATGTATTTCACCCTAAAAATAGTATGTAAGGAGAGTGTTTGAGTTCCTAACCTTTAAGAGTATCAACTTAAACGAGTGCCATTTTTTTTTCTCTAAACAATGATTAATTAAGCCTATTTTAAAAAAATTACAATCTTTATAGTGTACATTAGAGTCATATCTGGAGCCTTTACTCTCTTTTCTTTATCCTTCTAATTCATCTTTTTGTCTTTTTTAGGAAAGGTTCGGCTTCATCTTTTGATAAAATGTAATGTTTATTGTTATTTTGGACTTTGTGCTTGGACAACTACTCTTCCTTCATATTACAATAAGTTAATATTGAGAAAAATATCAAACCTCTTATCTCTTAAAGTGGTGGAAAGGCGTTGAGCGTGTTTGTCAAGATCTGAAAGTTGTTTTTTCCTTGTATTTTAAGGTCTATTGCTAGTAATGGTGTTTTTTTTTTAGGAAAATTGATGTATTTGTTGGGTGAAACTTCCTCTCTGTGGAGTTCTGCTTGAGTGTCTTGACTTTCGTTCTTTGCCATCAAATTGTTTTGGCCCTTGAGCCTTTCTTGAACAAATGAATGAATTCACGACCCTCATTAAATAAATGGAATGAAGCACCAAGCCAAAATGCCTTGAATTTTGAAGCTAATAATTCACATTCTTGTGCTAAATTATCATTGCTTAGCCAGAATTATAAATTAATAATGCTGAAATCATTGTATAAGTAGCATTCTATTCAGTGCCTATTGGTATGCATGTACAAGATATTCGATTCTATCAAGGTTGGCATTAGTTGATGTAAGCATTAAGCAACACTAACATGTGCAGCAACTTAGCCCCACACTCACAATTTCAGGCATTCCATTAACGTCCATACCTAATGGTCATGCAATCACAATTATAGATTTTTCTTATGTAGATTCTGTACATCATTTTGAATGATTACAACGCTACTATACACATGTTTTCCACGATTCTTGAGATTGAAGAGCAGAGTTTGCAATGACTCTCTTTCTTCTCTTTCCTTTTTTACATTCAAGCTAATATATGACCTTATATATACCAATGAAGAATTTTTGTTTTATTTACTTTGGTGACCAAAGATAAAAGTCATGGGTCTGTAGAGGACCTCGACAGATACTGACGCCATTCTTCCGGGGTTCCCTTTCTTATTGTCAGCATTCTCAGAGCTGCACTTGTTAATGGTATTGCAAGGATGTCATAGTCCTTTGGGGCCTGCGCTCAACAGCAGTAAAAATCTTCTTCATCAATATATATAACGGTGAAAATGGAAAAGTTGCAACACAAATATCTTGAAATAGATGGTATGTTTGAACTGTAAGATGTTTGGGCAATTCTAAACCAAGTTCAATTGTAGCTAGTGAAGTAAGCAGTACCTTTGGGACCTTAATCAGCTTCATTTTTGCTTCCTCTAAAGTCTTTTGCCCTTTCTTTGAGTTGCATTTGTAGCAAGCAGTAACCTGTTTACAGGAAATACTGTATAATAAGTTGATACGTAGAGATGGACTTAAGACTAAGTCTAACACAAATCTTCTACCTGTCTCTCCTTCGTTCCATAAACTAAGGTTCCACTTGCCTCCTCTTGAA
Source organism: Chamaecrista fasciculata (assembly GCA_003254925.1). NCBI lineage: Eukaryota > Viridiplantae > Streptophyta > Magnoliopsida > Fabales > Fabaceae > Chamaecrista > Chamaecrista fasciculata. Next base: position 294,735 of record QANZ01014871.1, on the reverse strand, counting down.
ATTAATGCTTCATGGCGGTAAAGAAAGTTGATGTGGATATGAAACATACTCAAAATTTGAAATTCTTAACTGATCTACCATTTTACTTTGTGCTTTTCTAAGGTTTAGTTACCAAGATGAGACAAAGCAACACTCCTTAAATCACTGTGTTATTGATGGTTATGGTATTATTGTGTCTTAGTCTATCTTCCCTATTCATTCTCTGAAACTATCTCCAACCGTCTTGTAATATGAATTTTTATTCTTCAGCTCACAAATAACTCAATCTAAGCCTGAGGCTCTGAAGAAGTAAGATTTGATTACCATATATGAATGACAGGATAGTTATGTTATTTGTTCTACTCACAATATATGTATATATATCTAACAAATTGTCTTACTAGATTTTCCCATTTCCATTCTCCACCCAGAGCTGTAGGCACTACATGGTCAATGGTCAAATTCTCACGCGAAGAGCAATACCTGTGGAAAAGGGGATTATTGTCAGCGTCAGGCACTATATCTTAATAATAAACTAACCTCATAAAAATGTTTACAATGGCAATATTATCACCATTGCATCACTCTAGGCATTTGTTAATTTTTTTTTTTCTTTTGGACAAGGCATTTGTTAATTTCTGAGAAAGACTTCACTGAAAGAAAACCAAGGAACAGTTAAAAACATATTACTTACTGACAAGTGTAATTGTCCCGAAATAATATATTTTTCCGGCTAAGATTGTTCTTTATTATCCTTCTTTTAACAACTTGAAGTAAATAAGGAACCTGTAGGTGAAGAAACAACGGCGTTACTAAAATTATGATGAAAGGTCAGAAAAAACAGTAAATACAGATCAAAACTGAGTACATACCCTTAACACAGCTGGTATGTAGAAAGATCCATTAGGAGAGCTCACAGTCTGATCATAATACTCTAGAACGTCAGCCTGAATTGAGAAATATAGTAACATGTTTTAATATAATTAGCATAACAATAAATAAATAAATAAATGTTTAAGGTGGTAATTAAATCTCACCTTCTCCATAAACTCCAAACATATAGCACGTTTCCAGCCTACAACGTTGACTGGCCTGGAGGAGGACGGAAGCAGTCAGAACCATAAGCAAACAACTGAACTGAGCAGGTCTGTTGATATTTTGGTGACTATAAAAGAAAGAATCAGACGTTACAAACTTCACAATATCTATCCACATACACCTCAACAGACAACACTGGTGATGAACACTATTTTACCAATGATAAATCTAAAGAAAGATTAGGAAGAAATAACCCCTGAAACTATTTTAAAACTACACATCAATTTTACAACCAAAACATATTCTCATAATGTACTCACATTCAATAATAAAATACGTGAAGAATTAATAATGAAAACCTTAAGGAAATCCCCACCATAAATATAGCCAACATAAAAATAGCACTGAAAACAGAGTAATCAATAAGTCAAATACTCAAAAATTATTTGTACAGATTAGGAATCACATCCACGACCTTTATAGCCTTAGCAGTTTTTAAGTCATTATGCAAAATAGAACTACTATTACATCTTTTTGAATCCAAAATATATCATTTTCATCTTCTTCATTACCATATGATGACATAAAGCTTCCAAAACATTCTCTTGCTTATATCATCTAACCCCCTGTTTGGCAAAGCTTCTTTGAAAGAAGAAACTACTACTTTTTTAATAAAAAAGAAAAGTAATTGTTTTGGTTTTTAATTTTGAAGTATTTGGTCAAGCTTGTAAGAATATAAGCTACTTCTGATTTGTAGAAGACAATTTTTCTAATGAGAGGCAAGCAAAAAACTAGTGTTTCTTAAAAGTAGAAGTAAAAAGTTGTTATGTTGAAGATAAAACCATTGAATACCATAAAATCATTTATCTTTATAGCTATATGTGTCTCTTCATGTAATTTGATAGAACATTTGAAAAAAATTGGCCAAAATGTTTCTTTCTCTTAGAGAACCCTAGTATGAGGGGAAAAAAATGTTATTTCAAAATGAACAAAAAGTTCACAACAATCCCAGGCAACCTAACTATATGATCGCTTCCAATGTTCTTTCTATGGGAGAGTCCCCTAAACTAAAGGAAGCAGTATCATCAATCCTAATATACACACATTTAGGCAGCTCGCTCGCCAGCCCCTCAAGACCTAGGGTCGCTCACCAGCCCTTTAGAGCCCTAGGGTCGCTCACCTACCTTGACCAGGTAAACCACACGACTTCAAGATTTTGGGGTCCATATCCCTGGGATTTTGGTAGCCCGTTGGCCTTCTTCCTCTATAAATATTTCAATGTTAGCCTGAAGTCAGCTTAGCTACTCATTCCTCTCTAAACTCTTGTCAAAGTCTCTTTTGCAGGGCTACTCATGTGACATTTCAACCGAATTACTCAACCAATCAGCCTCAGCAGCTCAACCGAAGAACTAAGGTAAGGTGCTAGTCCTATTTTCGTTTATCAAATCCTAAGTTCCGACAATACAACGCATCACAATAAATCTCATATGTCTAAGATTTTCATACTATGAAATTCTGGAGTGTGCTTAGCCTAGAGAATGTAACAGCCTAATAGGTAGTCAAGTGATCAAAACCAACTGGAAAAGTTCAGAATCATTAAGCAGCAGCAGAATATTACACAAATCAGCAGAATCAAATACCTGATCACATGAACATGAACTAAAGTACTAATAACCAAATGGATTTCTCGAATTCACATTATAAAGCTGATCACTGAAGAAGAGAAGTACAGAATCCCAAGCAGAACAGTAGACAAGAACAAAACAATAATAATGGGGGAAAAGTGACCTGTACGATACATCAAGCACCAAGCCTCTGAAACAAGCCAGATTATCGTTATCAAACTCATCATCAGAATCATCGTCCTCATAAACACAGTCAGAGGGTCGTGCCTCGGCATTGCAACGGCTTGATTTGCCACTGAGAGACGTCGACGACGGAAAGTAAATTCCAGCAGCAGAAGAAGAAGAAGAAGCCATATACCTTAGCCTTCGCTTGCGAGTCTGAATGGATCTCGATTTCCAGTGAAATGGATCCTTCTGCTCTAAAAGAGACGACACTCCCTCCCCATTGAACAGCAATTTCAAGCTACTCTGAGTCGCGAACTGTGCCATCGTCTTCCCCTCTAAGCTTCGATTCGAGATTTGTTCAGTGAGATTGAGGCGAGTCTCATCAGAGATCGAAGAGAAAAAGTTCAGAAGCAGAAGCAAAAGGCAACGTGGTGAAGAAGGCAAAACATATTTTGGAAATTTCCATTTGATCATTGGAAAAAACCGTTACCACATATATTCATTCTTCTCAATATTATATCTGCTTCGCTTTGGCAAATTGACACATATGCCCTTCGAATTGATCAAATTATATCGTGAAATAATTCCTCATTATTTTCTCGTGAGCTTATTTTACGATAGTTATTTCGCAAGCTCCAAAAGATTCGCGATCAAAGCTTTGTATTGTTATCGTGACTTTTTTGTATTTTTTGAGGAAAATATGTAAAATGAAGACTAAAAAGGAAATATTGTAAGCAAACATAATTATGGCTAGCTAGCCCATAGCCCCGTAATAATCCAAGGGGTATTCAAATTTCGGTTTAGATCGGTTTCGACATTTTTTCAACTAAACCGAACGGATAGGATGATAACGAAAGTCATCCAATTAATCCAATTATTTTAGACCAACCGAACCAATCTAAACCGATCGGTTAATCGGTTTCCTTTGTTAATTATTAAGATCAAAATTTAAAAAGTAAAAAAATCATAAAAATTCAAAAAAAAAATAGAAGGACGACAATCCAGTAAATATATGTCAATCCCTAAATATATGCTAGTAAATATATGCCAATCCCTAAATATAATCTAATAAAAATTCAAAAAAATAAAATACACAACATACAATCCCTAATTTTATGGTATATGGCGACAGATTTGCAGCCTACAAGAAGAAAAGAAAATGAATTAGATAATTAGGGTTAGGCACTTAGAGGTAAGGAAATATATTTTTATTTAATATATATGCATATATAATATTTAATTAAAATAGTAATATGGTTCGGTTTGGTACAGTCAGTTTTTGGTTTTCAAATCCATCCAAACCAAACCAATCGGTTTTCATCATCTTGCATCCAATTCAACTGATTATGTAATCGGTTTTGATCGGTTTTGGTCGATTTGAATTGGATTGGTTCGGTTGAGTTTGGATCGGATTGGATTTGAACAGCCCTATCCAAAGCTTAAGTTTCAAACTAATTTTATTTAGGACAAAAAACCTATTTTGGTCCTTAATATTTATCCAAAGTTTCATTGTGATTCTTAATATTTTTTTTGTTCTGCTTTGGTCCTTAATAATTTTTAAAAGTTTTATCATTCGTTCCTAACTATTGAATATGCTCATATTTCTCGTTTCAAACCCGAATGCGATTAAATCAAAACTACGATTTTGTAAGCTTTCGTTATTGTCTCTAGCGGCGTTTTTTCTTGCCACTACTATTGTCTTTAGCAGCGATTTTGTAACATGTTGCTATTGTCTCTAACAACATGTCTTTATCGATGATTTTACAAATTGACTCTATTAATTTTTTCCACGACTTTACAATCACAAACTATTGTTTTTATCTCTAGCAATGATTTTTTATCGTCTCCAACGACAATTTCACAGACTACTATTATTGTCTCTAATAGTGATTTTTCTTAATGCTGCTATTGTCTTTAGTGATGGTTTTAAAAATTGTTGCTATTTTCTTTTGCAGCTTTTTTGCAAACTGTTGTTATTGTCTATAGCAACGCTTTTACAAACTATTGTTATTGCTTTAGCAATTGCATGAAAGACCACCTTTATTTCTTTTAGCAATAATTTTGCAATCATGACTGTTGTTTTAAGGAGCGATTTGCAAAACTATTGCTATTGTCTTTAGTAGCAATATTACAGACTGTAGCTATTGTTTTCTACGGCCATTTCGCAAACTATTACTATCATCTTTAGCAATGATTTCGTAAATTACCGCTATTACCTTTAGGAGGGATTTGTAAATTATAAATGAGTGTAATTATGTTGAAGTCACACACACATAAAGAAAATGAAATAGGTTTGCAAATTGACTTATATATCATTGTCATAAATCATGACATTAATTCTCTTCCCTTTTGCGTTTTTCTATTAAATTCGCCCGGTTTTTGACATTTGGCATTAACATTGTCAAACAGGTCGAGTTTTCCCAAGCCCGCCTTTTAGCGAATTGAGGCAAGCCAACTCGTTTATTAATGGGCTTGAAATGTCATCTTCAGGATTGCCCATAAATACCCACGATCTAAACAGACTGGACTGTAGGCTTTTATGGTCTCCAACGACAATTTCACATACTACTATTATTGTCTCTAATAGCGATTTTTCTTATCGTTGTTTTGCCTTTAGTGATGGTTTTAAAAATCATTGCTATTGTCTTTTGCAGCTTTTTAACAAACCGTTGCTATTGTCTCTAGCAACGGTTTTACAAACTATTGCTATTGTCTTTAGCAACTGTTTGAAAGATCGCCTTTATTGTCTTTAGCAATAATTTTGCAATCGTGACTGTTGTTGTAAGGAGCGGTTTGCAAAACTGTTGCTATTATCTTTAGTAGCAATATCACAAACTATTGTTATTGTTTCTAGCGGCGATTTAGCAAACTATTACTATTGTCTTTAGCATTGATTTCGTAAATTACCGCTATTATCTTTAGGAGGGATTTGTAAATTATAAATGAGTGTAATTGTGTTGAAGTCACACACACATCTAGAAAATGAAATAGGTTTGCAAATTGACTTATATATCATTATCATAAATCAAGACATTAATTCTCTTCCCTTTTGCGTTTTTCTATTAAATTTTCCCAATTTTTGACATTTGGCATTAGCACCGTCAAACATGTCAAGTCTGCCCAGGCCCGCCTTTTGGCGAATTGAGGCGAGCCAGCTCGTTTATTATTGGGCTTGAAATGTCATCTTCAAGATTGCCCATAAATACTCGCGATCTAAACAGAGTGGACTGTAGGCTTTTATTGTCTCCAACGACAATTTCACAGACTGCCATTATTGTCTCAATAGCGATTTTTCTTATCGTTGTTCTGGCCTTTAGTGATGTTTTAAAAATCGTTGCTATTGTCTTTTGCAGCTTTTTTACAAACTATTGCTATTGTCTTTAGCAACTGTTTGAAAGACCGCCTTTATTGTCTATAGCAATAATTTTGCAATCATGACTATTGTTTTAAGGAGCGATTTACAAAACTGCTGCAATTGTCTTTAGCAGCAATATTACAAACTATTGCTATTGTTTCTAGCGGCAATTTCACAAACTATTACTATTATCTTTAGCATTGATTTCGTAAATTGCCGCTATTATCTTTAGGAGGGATTTGTAAATTATAAATGAGTGTAATTGTGTTGAAGTCACACACACATAGAAAATGAAATAGGTTTGCAAATTGACTTATATATCAATGTCATAAATCATGACATTAATTATCTTCCCTTTTGCGTTTTTCTGTTAAATTTTCCTTATTTTCGACATTTGACATTAGCACTGTCAAATGAGTCAAGCTTGCCTAGGCCTGCCTTTTGGCGAATTGAGGCGAGCCAGCTCATTTATTAATAGGCATGAAATGTCATCTTCAGGATCACCCATAAATACCCGCGATCTAAACATACTGGACTATAGGCTTTTTAACTTTTTTCTATTGGGCCAAAAGACCAAAAACTACTATTGTGTGTATTTTCTTAAAGAATTCTTTTTGGTCAGAAATATGGAATTCTATTCATGAGAAGAAATAGCACAAGGCCATACATCAAGGAGACGAAACAAGGCATAGATCTAACAAAGACAATACAACCATGTGTTCCACAAAACATAATACATCAGTATAGGAGAAGAAAAGAAGATCTTAGGCAACACATCAAAGAAGGATAAGTGTAAGTGTAAGATCTTCTACATAAAATTTACAGATCTCCATGAAAATCATAGATAACAGAGAAAAATTTTGAAAAAGTGGATGAGAGGCAACACACCCCTCTTCTCTCTTAGAGAGCACTCTTAAAAAAATTCTCTACTAAGAAGAGCTAAAGAAAGAGTTCTAGAAAAGAAAAATGTCATACCCACCTTTCCTAATGAAAGGAGGGAAACTTCCCTAAAGAAAGAAGCAAAACTCCTCTAACAGAAGAAGAGACCTCCCTAATGAAGGAAGAAACTAGAAAAACATGCTTTAAAAAACGAAAGAGGGACCACTGTTGTAGAGCAACAATAGCCTAGCAACCAAGGTTATTAAAACCGGACCGGTCATTGAACCGGCCAAAGCAGCGGTTCAAGGTTCAATGGTTCAACCGGGGTCGGACTGTTAATAATTAAATAAATAAAAAATAATATATTTAGTTTATTATAGTAAAAATATATAATAAACTCGTTAAATTTAAGCTGGATTGAGTAAGAAAGTAATTAATTAGGAGGATAAAAAATCAAATTTTGAAGTAAAAACTATTAAATAACGTATTATTTTGAGTCTAAACATAATAAGAAACAAATTTCTTTAAAATAACATCATTTTAATCAAGAAAAAGTAAAAAAAAAAAAATAGAAAAAAACTGAACCGGTTCAACCTCAAAACCGGCCGGTTCAAGGCGGTTTTCCTGGTTTTTGACCGGTTCACAGCCTGCCTGGTTTTTTGCTTAACTCGGACCGGACCACTGGCCGGTTCGCGGTTCAACCGGTCCGACCAGCCGGTCTGGTCCGGTTTTTATAACATAGCTAGCAACAACGTCTTCAGCAGGAGAGAAACTTTAGCGGCTAGGGTTTCTTCGTAGAAGATTTTGAAGCCAACGTGTGTTGAGACTTGTAAGTGAGAAACTGAAGAGTGAAGTCAAAAGTTGCTAACTTGATATTAATTTTTCTTAAAAAAAAAAATAAGGGCCTTAGCCCTTAGTAGAGTTGGGCCACAAAAGAATGGGAAGAAAGTCAGAAGTAAACATGGGCCTCTAGCATTCTAGCAAATTTTTTTTTTAAAAAAAAAAAAAGAAAAACAGGCCGACCCGTGAGTAGCCTGCACTGTGCGGACTAAATGGGCCTAATTTTTAAAGTCTAGGACCACCCATTTTGGCGGGGCTGGCCGACCGGCCTGCAGGTCCAAACTTGTTTTGACAATGTACTATTTGATATCGACTAGTATAAATTAACTCATATCATACATTTTGCTATATGGTAAAAGAGTCTCTCAATGAAGATAACTACATTTTCAAGATCTTGAATTTAAGATCTTACTTAAGCAACATCGAGTCACTTACTGCTCAAGCTAAGCTAACATATTGGCCTTTCAAGTTTTCATTGTACTCAATGGTATTCAACAAAATCTGTTGAAAAACACTTTCAGTTACAACTTTATCACAGGAAGGAAAAAAAAAGCATTCACTCTAGTAGTAAGAATATGTACTTTGTACTTGAAACATACCATATATATGAATGAAGCACAACTCATAGATGAATTCACATTCACAATATGGCAACACCAGCGGATATCACTTGTTTGAAGTCTGCTATAACACTAATCAAGAATCTATGATTGTCTTTTGAATTCTAAATTAAGATTTTTAAATTCAAAATACAAAGGAAGGTTTGCTCTCAAATTATCTACAGCCTTTGATCCAAAGCAACCTCCTTTTGAGCTCATATCTGCCAACATGAAAATGGTTCGTATAATCCATCCCTTCACACAATGTGTCTAATAGCAGCAAAAATTAAGAAAGAGTGCTAGTTTGATATAGAACAGAGCTACTACAATCTAGTCGCTTTCAACAAGGGTGCTAGTTTGATATCTTTCCTGCACACTTCTTGAATTTAAAATTAACTATTATCATTTTTCAAAGTTTAGTGAATTTTTCTGCAAAGAATTCACACACATTTAACAAGAGTGCCAGCACAATACCTTTAATTTCTTGCGAACTTCTTAAACTCTGCAAGGACAGGATGTATGTTCTTGAAGGCTGTGTATATCTCTTCCCTTTCCTAATCAACATGTCAAAAAAATGGAACATAGTCAATTTCGCAGCAAATTATGTAAGCTTATGACAAAAATTGTAAGATGCAAAATAAAATCCTGGTTGAGTTACCTTTGCCCCAGTGAGCACAATTTTTCCAGAAACAAAAACGAGAACTACCATCTTTGGCTGTCTCATGCGATATATTAGACCGGGAAAGAGCTCTGGTTCATACTGCATATCAAATATCTTACAAAAGTTAGATCATATCAGGAGATTTGTATATCAAGCTTCAAATTTCAAGGTAAAAAATCTACATAAGAATGTGTAATATATATGGCTTACACTGGTAAAGGCAGCATGTTTGCAAGCCAGAGTTTCAAGTTTGATAGGAAAGTTTAGATCACATGAGCCCACCATGTTCTCAATTTTGAAATCCTGCCACTCACAAATTAGAATGAAAAATCAATAGTTTGAATATAGTTTACATGAGGATTAATCTTGTTTTGAGTCCAAAAGTCTTGTAACGAAAATATAATTCTTTTAGTAAGAGTTTTTCCAATAAAACTTAGATAACAGACATTATCAATTCTTATTCTTAATTTTGGTATAACTGTTGTTATTATTGCAGTTTCATTATCAATTTGCATTTCTACTTGCATGCCTAACGAAGAGAGTGAGCAAGATACCTTGAATTTCACTTGAAACCCAAGCTTTTGGACAATTCTAGCAAACTGAGAACCAAAAATTAAAATCTTGTTAGCTGGCTTGGCATGATATTATGGGCAAAAAATGGAATATATAATAACTAAACTCAGTTACTTCATTCAAAGCCATTTTCTTGATTATGCAGCACATTTGATATATAAAGACTAAAATCATTGACCTTTCTTGCGGCAAGCTTTGATTCTTCTTCGGTTTTGGCACCAGTGCAGACCTGAAAATTTATAAACATAAATAAATACTAAATAAATCAAAAATTTAAATATGACTAAAATAAATCACAAATACTAAACATTTTTATCGGTATCTTTCGTTTTATAGCTACTAACAAGCTCAACAATATCAAATGTTTAAAAAGTCTTTCGTCACTTTTTATATCTCTGAAAAACAAATTATACATTTTAGCCGAACAAGTCCAACTCCAAAAGGGCCTGAAGCGAATAAACGAAAAGCGTATATATTCTAAACATCAATATTGTAGAAATGAAGATGAGAAGAAGACTCACCAGCTTCCCAGAAGAAAATATCAAAGCTGTAGTTTTGGGTTCTCTAATCCTCATAATCACAGCAGAGAAACGCTGTAAAAATAACATTTTTGCATTTCAATCAATATATATATATATATATACACACACATTTTAGTGATAATAAAACAGAGTAGGGAAGGATATAAATTAATACCCTGGGATTGTATTCAGCATTACGAGCTTGTTGGGCTATTATCTTCAAATCCAACATACAGTCCAGGCTGAACGTAGCCACCACATTCCTAGAAGAAAAAAAAAATCACAAAATCAAGATCACTATCAACTTCATCTCGATTCTTGAAGGAAATATTGAAAGGAGAGAGACTCACTGAATAGTGGGGATGATAATTTCACATTCGTTGAGACCCGCATATTTTTCTTCTACTTCCGCCATTAACAAAATATTCACACTGCTTTCTCTTTTCTCTGAATATGTTTTTCTTGATGTTCTTCTTACCGCTATAATATATATATATATATATATAGAGAATATGATTTTTGTTCAAAAGAAAAAAGAGAGAGTATGATTGATGCTTGAAATTGTTTTGTTAAGCGTTTTAGAAATTAATATATATGTCGTTATTTATAAAGCATGGGCACTTCATTTTAAAGGCGTCGTTGTGTCGCCTACGTGTCGTTGTATGACAATAGTAAGACACTCATACGACATATATTTATAAATTTTAAAAAATATATAAAATCATTTTTTTATGACTTTAATATAACTTGCAATAAAAAATAATGACACATTTTATATATATATATATATATATATATTATAAATAGATATTATAATTTTAAAAGGTTTTATCCAAATTTATATATTTTTAATTATTTATATATATATATATCGTGTCGTGTAATTTTAAAAATTTAACATGTCAATGTGTCTGTATCAATATTGTGTTATTCGTGTCAGTATTCATATACACTTGTTACAATGTATGGAAATATATTTGCTGATAATTAAGAATGAAAATGCAAGATGAAACTGAACATGGAAAGTAGAATATTTCCATCGAAGCATAGGACTTGAGAAACGCGTGCCTCATCCCCATGCTTCACCTTATGCTGTACTGTATTTTATATAGCCAAAATTATACTTTGGGTCCTTTCATTTATTGTTATATTTCAGTTTAGTCCCTTAAATTTGACTAATTTCACTTTAGTTCCTTTACTTTCAAAAATAAAGCAAAAAATTACTAATTGCTGACATTTTCAGATTTATTTACTGAAATATATTGTTGGAAGATTTTTTTGTACCAATTAATTTGTTTTTCATGTATGAGTACAGTATTACATTATCAATATTAGTAATATTTTAGCATTAAAATATTGATTTTAATTTTGATTCAGTATTTTTTTTCGTTAAATAAAATAACAATATCTGTACCAAAAAAAACAATATTTTGGGGTTTAAGGTTCTTTTGATTGGTTTCTAAAACTTAAATGATTAAAGTGAAACGAATGAAATTTAAGGAGAACAAATTTGAAACTAACCTTAAGTTAAAAGATCAAAAGTGAAATTTTTTTTGTTTATATATAGACACACATTTTTTATTTTTCTTTTTTTTATTTCATATAGAAACTATTTATTGTCAATTATTGTATTTCCTTGTTTTGCTCAATATTGTTTTACCAATCACTTCAATTTTTTTTCTATTAGTAACACTATAAGTACGTATATATGTACGTGAACCTCAGATAGTTTAATTTATAACTATTAATATCGTTTTAGGTTCTCACACCAATACATAGGAAATAAAATTATTGTACCAACAGTTTGAAACTGTTTATCCAAGAACTATATTGGGTGGGAAAATGTTCATTGTGTTCTTCTTATAATTAAAGTTTATTTAAAATAGCATAGACACTTCATTTTGACGACGTGTCATTGTGTCGAACACGTGTTCATGTCCGATACTCATATGACACTCATACGACACATATTTATAAGTTTCAAAATATAAAATTATTTTTTTGTGATTTTAGCATGACAAACAATAAAAAATAATGACACATATAATATACTAGAGGCTTTGCGTGCCTTAACGGGCACGCAAATATGTATGTAAAATAAATGAAGGACTAAATCGTTAACTCAGTAAAAAAGAAGGGATCAAATAATAATTTTCCTCTTATTATTACCAGAAAGGGGTGGAGCCATATAATATAAGATATTATGAATAAATATTATAAATTTTAGGGTAAAATACAGGAAAGGTACCTGTGATTTGGCCTAATCTCACTTTTATGACGTGTGGTTTCAAAAGTTGCACATAAGGTACCTGTGTGTTTCGCCGTTAAACAGAAGCAGTACTTGTGTAATTTTCCGTTAAAGAAAGGGTTGTTTTGCTATTTTGGCCAAATTTGGGGGGGCAAAAAAGTAATTCTGATGCAAGGAGAAAGAGGCTAGATCCATAGTATTGCCCAAAAACATTTAAATTCTTTCAAAACAGTCCCTAAAACTCAAAAGTTCTAGAAATAGAGATTTTTGAAAAAAATTATATTGTTGGATTCATTGAAAATAGTAGGTTCCAAATATATATTTTCCTTTCAAAAATATTATATCTATAATTTATTATTTCTTACTCAAAAGTGTCTTATAATAAAATTAAAATGAAACACGGATAAAATTTTTTTGTCAGGTTGCTCTCAAAATTTAACCACAAGCTCATAAGGACTTCTAGATTAACTACACAATTTACTTTTAAGTCAAATGCTAAGTCTAATGTCTAACATGGTACCTTGGGGTATTACAGAAACCCTCTTCGATCTGCAATTTCAACAACCCTAATTTCATCAAATCAAATTAGAAACCCTAAATCTTTGAAATTGCTTCAAAATCCGCCGAGAAATTTGGAGATGATAATTCGGGTGATTTCTGATTAATGTATATCTGTGTGTGTGTCTGTGTGTGTGTGTGTGTGATTTCTGATTTAATTTGATGAGTGGAATTTGAAATTCGTATGAGAAATGAGGGTTTGTTGAGTTTATGGGAAGAAGATGATGATGAAGATGAAGAGAGTGTTGGGTTTCATCGTTTAATGTTCAAAATATGAAGCTAATATGTAGTTCAAGCTTCAGCAAAACCACAGGTACCTAATGTGCAACTTTTGAAACCACAAGTACTACTTTTTCCGTCAAAAATTTAACGGAAAATTACACAAGTACTGCTTCTGTTTAACGGCGAAACACACAGGTACCTAATGTGCAACTTTTGAAACCACACGTCATAAAAGTGAGATTAGGCCAAACCACAGGTACCTTTCCTGTATTTTACCCTAAATTTTAAAGTTTTCCATCAAAATTTATAGTTTTTTAATTATTTATATCGTGTCATGTTATATAATTTTTAGAATTTGACATGTCAGTGTGTTCGTATCCATATCATATCCCGTGTCTGTGTCAGTGTCCATAGATTTTGAATGAAAAATCATTTGAATTTGATCAAATTATTTAATAATTACGTCTATTACTATTTAAGAAATAAGTTATATTTGACAAGTTCTTAAAGATATTTTATTGTCAAATTAATTATTTCTTAATAAAGACACACATACAAGAGTTTATGGAAAAATAAGTTAAAAATACTGAAATAATTAGAGTAATTAATAATTTTAAATTTGTTTACAAGTTTCTTCGATTTCCTAATTTATTTTTTTATATACATAAAGCTTTTTTACATTGGAGTTTTTCTACTATTACTTAAAAACTCAACCACATTTTGTGGGGAACACCTTCGGTATATATTTTCTTCTTTTTTTTTTAGTTGAAAATTTAGGTGAGGGGATGACACCCCAGTCCAAGGTAAGGGCAAGTTTCGGGACTCAATGAGCACTTACAGAGGTACTTACAGATAATCTACCAAATAAGACATCATCAAAAATCGTACCCAAACCATACAGTTGTCAGGGCGGAAGGTGATCAAGTGAGCCAAACCTCATTAGCACCTCCGGTATAAATTTTAATCGGTGTCCCCGAAGGGACTCCAGTATAAATATTTTTTTTGTCAGAACTCCATTATAAATGGATTTTAATTTGGTTGTCAATTTGTTTGATTACTACAGTTTTTTTAAAAATAATAATCTTATGAATATATAAATTATTAAAATCTATATATTCATAAATTAATTTATTGTTTTACAAGTAAATTATATATTTTACAATTTTTCATAATTAAGAATGAAGTCTAAGGCCCAACTAGAAAATGTGATAGAACTCACTAAGGTTTCAAAAATATTTTTCTATATTTTGAGTGAACAAACTGGTTCTCTATATATTTCTTTCTTTTTTTTTTAACCAATTTTCGGTATAACTCAATTTTTATCAACTTTATATGAGTCAATTTGATTTAATGCTACTAACCTAGGTTGGTCTAAATGGTAAGCAATTTGATAAAGTCTCAAATTTAAAATCTTATAAATATAATTATCTCTATTAAAAAGATTTTCTATCATAATCAAATGTATGATGCGAGTGGAATCTAAATAAGTTAAAGGCAAAACTTTGGATACATCCAATGACTAGGGTCTAGGAGATTCGACTCTCCAAAGCTTAAGTGCTTCATAACAATATCTTAATTAAAATGGTTATTTTGAAAAGATTATTATTATTATTGTTGTTGTTTTATAGAGTATTTAGACAAACCATTGTTTTTTTTTTCTCCATTGTATATTCTTAAAATGCACAAATATTTCAATAATTTAGACGTATAAAAAATGTTTATTTATTTAACCTCAAATCACTAAAACATCTTCAACCTGTGTTGCATGGTGAGTGATTATAACGTTTACAATTTGGATGGCACATTGACTGTCTTTGTTCATTCAGTCTCTTCTCTCTTCGAAGGCTTAGTCAATGGAAACCCCACATGTATGACTATGTGTTTTCTTTGTTCCCCAGTGTTTGTTGACTAAATTGTGACAGTAGTTGTAAACTGGTAGAACCAAATTAAACCACAATCCAATTACACTTATTAAATCTAAATGGAGTAAGACTCTTGACAACCGTTATAACTTTTGCCTTTGAAAGTAGACATTTATCCAATAGCATTATATGAAGATAAATATATTGGCCCTCATTCTTATGAGTAAAGATACAATTTGATCATAAAAAAAATATATTAGCAACTTAATCCATAAACATCTAGATTACACATTTTAACTTTTGAAAGTCTAAAAGGTAATACAATTTAGTCCATTACATTCTCTCTCTTATATATATTAGGGAACTTTATGTAAGTTTTGCCCTTACAAAAATTGACTTGCATAGACAAAACTAGATTTTTAAAAATTGAGTTGTTAATTTGTGTAAATTTGAAAAGGCCAATTTCTATATTTACTATTTATCTTTTGTTTTATGGTGCAAGGGCTAGGTTTATCTTTGGTCTTCTAGGTGGGCCATGTTCTGTTTCGTTTGACCCAAAAAATAATTGAACAATGAAAATAGAAAAAAATAATTGAACAATGAAAATAGATGGATCATGTAGATAACTAAAACAAAAAACCATAAAGCTAGCCAATAACACACTAATTCTTAGGTCATCTTCAACTTAAAGACTCCAAAATCTTTTTCTTGTTTCCTCAAAGGGCTAGATACGCAAGCTCAGTTCAATGGGAAATCATCTATTTTTATCTATTGTTTGGTTATCATTGTGTTTTGGGATTTGCACTGTGGATTCACACAACCTAACATGCAATCCCAATGACATGAAAGCCTTAACTAGATTCTCTACCTGCTTAGAATCACCTATTCTTGATTGGATCACATCGTCTTCCACTGATTGCTGCACTTGGTCTGGTGTCACTTGTGGCAACATCACTGGTGAAGAAGGCTCAAGAGTGATTGGCTTAGAACTCAGCAACACATTGCTCACTGGAAAAATTTGAGAACCCTTATCAGGTTTGGATCACTTGAGAATCTTGAATCTCTCTTTCAATTTCTTCACTGGATTTCTTCCTCAGGAACTGTTTTCTCTGCATAACTTGGAGGTCATTGACTTGAGCTACAATGGGTTTGTGGGCATGATAAGTACATCTATTTGCACATTTTCTAAAGGGGTTCGAGTTCTTAAATTATCAAGTAACTATTTTTCTGGGAAGATCCCGGAAAGTTTGGGAAACTGTACATCTTTGCAGCATCTTTACATTAATGGAAATATTTTATCAGGAAGCTTACCTAAAAGCATGTTTCAACTGCAGAATATGAATGAACTATATCTGCAGGATAATAATCTGTCAGGGCCATTGGATAGTGAAATTGGGAACTTGTCAACTCTGGTGGAATTGGACATCTCTAGTGATGGGTTTTCTGGGATTCTTCCAGATATCTTTGGGAACCTCACAAGGCTTGAGATTTTTTCTACTGGGTCTAACAAATTCATTGGTCAATTACCCAAGACACTGGTGAATTCTCCATCTATTCAAATTCTCATTGCCAACAATAACTCTTTTGGTGGTCTAATTAATGTGAATTGTTCTTCAATGAAAAATATTACCACTCTGAATCTTGGATCTAATATGTTTATTGGTCCAATCCTTAGTAGTCTACCAAATTGCCCCAGCTTGAAATCGATAAATCTTGCTCGAAACAATCTTGGTGGTGAAGTTCCTATGAGCTTCAAGAATCTTTCATCTCTAACCCATCTTTCGCTTTCAAGAACCGGCCTACACAATCTATCTCACACTCTTGAGGTTTTACAACATTGCAAAAACTTGAGTACTCTAGTCCTCTCCATGAATTTCTACAATGAAGAAATGCCTCATGATCTAACTGTACAATTCAGGTGTCTCAAGGTTTTTGCTATGGCCAATAGTCGGATCAAAGGCTCAATCCCAAAATGGTTAATAACATGTGAGATACTGCAAATTGTGGATTTGTCATGGAATCATCTGGCTGGAAGCATCCCTTCTTGGTTTGGCAAGTTTGATGATCTTTATTACTTGGACTTGTCAAATAACTCTTTCACTGGTGAAATACCAGACAGCTTGACCATGATTTCATGCCTTCAGAACAAGAATTTCTCATCACAAGGGATTTCTTCAGGCTTTGCATTTTACACATACAACATTGGGTTTGGGAACACTCAAACACCAAAGAGGCTAAAGTATGACAAGGTTTCGCGGTTTCGCCCATCATTACTGCTGAGTTACAACAAGCTTGAAGGACCCATTTGGCCTGGTTTTGGGAATCTTAAAGGGCTGCATGTGATGGATCTTAGGCACAATAGCCTCTCAGGATCAATTCCTTATCAGTTATCAGAAATGACAATGCTGGAGACTTTGGATTTGTCCCATAATAGAATCAGTGGGGAGATACCTCCATCTTTGGCAAAGCTTAATTTTTTATCCTCATTTGATGTGTCTTATAATCAACTACATGGGGAAATACCCAAAGGAGGACAATTTGAGACATTCTCTCATTCAAGCTTTGAGGGAAACATGGGACTCTACCAATCTGGCTCTGTTCCTCCTGAAGCAGAGAAGGTTCCCACAATGTCAGTTCAGAAGGAGGAACAAATGAAAATAATAGGCATGCCATTTGGGTTTGGTGCTGCATCAGGTTTTGTGGCGACTCTCACTATTTGCTTCTCTTATGGATGGATGTCTTTATAGGCTGTGACTATATCTGTCTGGACTTTGGAGCGTGTATTATCATTTTAGAAATTAGATCTACATATATATATATATATATATATAGTTTACAGTATTACTGTTTTAGTGATCAATGTATTAGTGTTTAGTAACCAAACTACAGTGTAATTACCGAACTGCTAGATGAATACATTATAATGATGTTTTGTTCTCTTTTGGCATATAATCGATTTTTTTTTTAAAAAAAATGGTTTTATATGCAAGTAACTAGGGTTAAGCATAACCCGCTCAATCCATTTCAATCCGGACGAACTCTCATAAATTATCAGGTTCAATCAAGTTGGATTCAATTGGGTTGGATTTTTTCAGATGATTGAGACAAGTCACGATTTTATTTCATTTACTAATGGTTTCAATTAAACAGAAAAATGACTTGTCAAGACACTCTATAACTCTAAACTCAATGTAATTAAACTTAGAATAAAAGATATAACAATCTTCACTTATGTAATTACGAGACAAACAATCCATTTTCAGAGCTTAATTTGATATTATTTATTGAAGATCCTTAAATAAAGAAAAAAAAAACATAAAGCTTCAAACATGTCGCATTTGAACTTAAATTGAAAGAGATATAGCCACATCCAATCTTTAGGATCAAAGAGTAAAACTTCTAAAAAAACTTAAAGGATCAAAATTACAAAAAGAAAAAAAAAGAAAAAAAAAACATAAATTACTGGTTTGCAACCTATCCCAAAGATAAAATATCATAATTTGTAATTTTTTCTAGAAACATGTAATATTTAATTTGATTATACTTAGATGCTACACAAAGCCACCGTTAACCCGAATGACCTGACCATTGACCCACTCGGCGGCGTCAGTAGCCAGAAACCCAACCAAAGGAGCCACATCCTTGGTCTCTCCGATCCGACCCATCGGATTCTCCTCAGCCCTCTTTCTCACTTCCTCTTCACTCATCCCACCAAGAAATAGCTCCGTCAAAACCGGTCCTGGCGCCACGCAATTCGCCGTTATCGCCGTTCCCTTCAGCTCCTTCGCCAATATCTTCGTCATCGTTTCAATCGCCGCTTTCGTTGACGTGTACGTCCCAAACGATGGCTTCAGAGCACCTACCAGCGACGATGATAGCGTTATGATTCTGCCTCCTCCTCCCTTCTTCAATCGCCTCGCTCCCTCTCTACAGCACAGGAATGTCCCTCGCGCGTTCACTCTGTACACAAACAATTTCATCCTCAATTTCAGTTTTCAAATCATCAAATTAATTTCCGATTATCAAATTACCTGAACAGAGTATCGAAAATCTCCAAGGAAGTATCGGCGATCGACGAGTATGTCTGGTCGGGGACTCCGGCGTTGTGGACTAGGATGTGAACCGGCGAATTGAAGGCTCGCTCGGCCTCGTCGAAGAGAGCCTTCACTTGATCCTCGTCGGAGACGTCAGCTCCGACGACGACGGCGCGTGGGAGAGTAGTGGCGGTGGTTGGTGACGTCGTCCACGATGCGTTGATCTGAGAAGCAACGGACTCGGCGAGGACAGAGTTAGACGAGTAATTGACGACGACTCTGGCGCCGAGGGACGCCAGGTGGATGGCGATTTCTCGGCCGATTCCTCGGGACGAACCGGTCACAATCGCAACCCGGTCTAGGAGCGGTCCAGCTTGATCAGTCTCAGAAGCCATTTCTGCTTATGTTAGGTATGAAATGTATGAATGATAGGTTTTATTTTCGTTATGTTTCCCGCGCTTATATATATACAGAATGGTTTGTGGGGCTCAGGCCAAAAAAAAAAAGTGGTTTTTCTTGGGGAGTGAAGTTTAAAACATTTACATTGCTTTACAAATTGATTTTGGCTTCTTTTTCTTCTTCTTCATTGCGTGCATGACTCAAACTCTAAGAAAAATCATGGTCATTAATAATAATGTAACGTTATTCTAAATGTATGTATGTAATAGGCTCAATATTTCAAAATTTGACTGTGGAATTAGACTGATGTAATTGTATAATTTAATGACCACAGTGATCTGCTCACCAGTTTGATTGTTGCACCTGGAGGAAGAAGTCGATGTGATTTTGACGCGTATAATTTAAATACGAGAATTAATTTAGCTAGATATTTTAAGTTTAAGTGAAATTATTTATTTTTAAATAAAAAATAAAAATGATATAGTAATTTTATTATGAATTATGATATCACAATTTTATCCTACACCGAATATTCTGTAATACATGTTTTTAGAGGATACTAAATATATTGATAATCTGGCCAAAAAATATATATATTGATAAAAAAAATTTCTTGGATGGAGGGAACTAAGAGAGGCTTCAATTTTGCTTAAGGTCTAGTTGAGACAAAACAAAATCCTTCTTTGAATTTGTAGCATGCTTAAATTACTTGGATGTTCATACAGGTTTATGTTCTTTATACTTAATATATGTTCTAGTGCCAATAATCAATTAATACTAGATGTCCATGCATCAATCAGTAAGTAATTCAAATGATTCAATATAAAAAAATATATTAGTACTAGATGTTATATTTCAATTTCAAATAATATAAAGCTGACATTTATCTGCTAATAATTTAAAGTTTTTACAAATTTACAACTTAAAGAGTATGTAAAGCCAATAATAGTATTACTAGCCAAAAAAGAAAAGCTAATAATGTTATATAATATTATAGAATTACATCACTCATAGTATAGTATCTTTAAGCATATTATTTGACATTTTATTTTCCAAATAGAGAGTCACATATATAGCCTATGAAGAAGACATCCATCCAAAAGAGAAGAAGCAAATGGTGACAGTTACCACAAAACCTGATACAACACCAAACCCAAATGGCATACCTATTATTTTCACTTGTTCCTCCTTCTCAAATGACATTGTGGGAACCTTCTCTGCTTCAGGAGGAACAGAGCCTGATTGATAGAGTCCCATGTTTCCTTCAAAGCTTGAATGTGGAAATGTCTCAAATTGCCCTCCTTTGGGGATTTCCCCATGTAGTTGATTATAGGACACATCAAATGAGGATAAAAAATTAAGCTTTGCCAAAGATGGAGGTATCTCCCCACTGATTCTATTATGGGACAAATCCAAAGTTTCCAGCATTGTCATTTCTGATAACTGATAAGGAATAGATCCTGAGAGGCTATTGTGCCTAAGATCCATCACATGCAGCCCTTTCAGATTCCCAAAACCAAGCCAAATGGGTCCTTCAAGCTTGTTGTAACTCAGCAATAATGATGGGGGCAAACTTGAAACCTTGTTATACTTCAACATCTTTGGTCTTTGAGTATCCCCAGTGCTGTAAGTGGTAACTGGGCCTAGAGAAGAAATCTCTTGTGATGATAAATTCTTGTTCTGGAGGCGTGAAATCTTGGTCAGGCTCTCTGGTATTTCACCGGTGAAGGAGTTATTTGACAAGTCTAAGTAATAGAGATGATCAAACATGCCAAACCAAGAAGGGATGCTTCCAGTTAGATGATTCCATGACAAATCCACATTCTGCAGCATCTTGCATCCACTTAACCATTGTGGGATTGAGCCTTTGATTTGACTATTGACCACAATAAAAACCTTGAGACTCCTGAATTTTATATTTAGATCATCAGGCATTTCTTCATTGTAGAAGCTCTTGGAGAGGGCTAGTGTACTCAACTTTTTGCAATGTTGTAAAACTTCCAAAGTGAAAGATAGATTGTGGAGACCTGTGCTTGAAAGTCCAAGGTGGGTTAGCGATGAAAGATTTTTGAAGCTTATGGGAAGTTCACCACTGAGATTGTTACTACCAATATTTAATTTTTCCAATCCGGGGCAATTTGATAGACTACCAGGGATTGGACCAATGAACCTATTAGATCCAAGACTAAGGGAGGTCAGATTTTTCATTGCAGAACAATTCACATTGATTGGACCACCAAAAGAGTTGTCACCCAAAGAGAGTATTTGAAGAGATGGAGAATTTACCAGTGTCTTGGGTAATTGACCAATGAATTTGTTGGATCTAGCAGAGAAAATCTCAAGCCTTGTGAGGCTCCCAAAGATATCTGGGAGAATCCTAGAAAACCCATTACTAGAGATGTCCAACTCCACCAGATTTGACAAGTTGCCAATTCCACTATCCAATGGCCCTGACAGATTATTATCCTGCAGATATAGTTCATTCATATTCTGCAGTTGAAACATGCTTTTAGGTAAGCTTCCTGATAAACTATTTCCATTAATGTAAAGATGCTGCAAAGATGTACAGTTTCCCAAACTTTCCGGGATCTTCCCAGAAAAATAGTTACTTGACAATTTAAGAACTCGAACCCCTTTAGAAAATGTGCAAATAGATGTACTTATCATGCCCACAAACCCATTGTAGCTCAAGTCAATGACCTCCAAGTTATGCAGAGAAAACAGTTCCTGAGGAAGAAATCCAGTGAAGAAATTGAAAGAGAGATTCAAGATTCTCAAGTGATCCAAACCTGATAAGGGTTCACAAATTTTTCCAGTGAGCAATGTGTTGCTGAGTTCCAAGCCAATCACTCTTGAGCCTTCTTCACCCGTGATGTTGCCACAAGTGACACCAGACCAAGTGCAGCAATCAGTGGAAGAAGATGTGATCCAATCCAGAATAGGTGATTCTAAGCAGGTAGAGAATCTAGTTAAGGCTTTCATGTCATTGGGATTGCATGTGAGGTTGTGTGAATCCACAACAGTGCAAATCCCAAAACACAATGATAACCAAACAAGTGATAAAAATAGATGATTCCCCATTGAATCAGATAATCAAAGATAAAACTAACCCTTGCACTTGAAAACAAAAGACAAGACTAACAAATTGGGCGACACACCTGAAACAAAATAAAACTACTAGTAAAAACTTGGAGAAACCTTTACTACCAAGTCAAAAGTTATAACTGTTTTCAAGAGTCTAACTTTATTTAGCTCAAATTTTATGGTTCCATTATGGTTTGGTAGGAACGCATGTGGGTTTTCCGTTGACTGAACCTTCGAGGAGAAGAGACCGAAACAAATATCAAGTCAATGTGCCATTCAAATTCTAAACGTTATATATTAATCACTCACCGTACGTAAGACAGGTTGAAGATATTTTAGTAATTTGTGGTTTATAAGTTTTCTTTAGATATGTCTAAATTATTGAACTATATATGTTTGTATTTTAAGAATACAAAATTAAAAAGAAGAAACTAAAATGTATATATCTAATATTGTATGATAATAATATGGCTTAAGTGCAATTTTGGTCCCCTAACTTTTGCAAAGGTCTCAATTTGGTCCCCTAACTTTTTTTGTTGCAATTTTGGTCCCTTAACTTTCGCAAAGGTCTCAATTTGGTCCCCTAAATTTATTTGTTGCAATTTTGGTCCCTTAACTTTCGTAAAGGTCTCAATTTGGTCCCCTAACTTTTGCAAATGTCTCAATTTGGTCTCGTAACTTTTTTTGTTACAATTTTGGTCTCCTAACTCTTGAAAACGTCTCACTATTAGTCCAAAGTGCACTTCCAAGTCATGAAAACATCTCCGCAAAATGGTCCTTTTTTAATCCACTTCACTCATATTTATTACGTCATCAACCAACTCAGCCTTTAGATCGGCACTAACGGCAGATAATGAATGGAAAAAGTGCACTTGGGACCAACAGTGAGACGCTTTCAAAAGTTAGGGGACCAAAATTGCAACAAAAAAAGTTAGGGGACCAAATTGAGACCTTTATGAAAGTTAGGGGACCAAAATTGCAACAAAAAAAGTTAGGGACCAAATTGAGACATTTGCAAAAGTTAGGGGACCAAAATTGCAACAAAAAAAGTTAGGGGACCAAATTGAGACCTTTGCGAAAGTTAGGGGACCAAAATTGCACTTAAGCCTAATAATATTGTTGTTAGAATTATAACACGTTTATTTTATGCACTTATTTTGTGTTAAAATACTCATATATTTCTTTTCGATTTTCGTAGATTAATTATTTTACATGTGATATATATTTAATAAAGAATGACATAAATAATAAAAATACAACCATTTTTAATTAGGATATTGTTATGAAACTCTCCAGCTTTAGAGTCTAATCTCTTAGCCACAAGATACAAAACTTAAGAAAAGAAATTGATTTGCCACTTTTGTGGTAAACCTAGCTAGTGTAACTAATGTTTAAAATTCTAAACCAAACTGGTTTGTTCGATGGAAAATCACTCAGAGGAACCAGCCAATTAAGGACTTTGGACTGTTCGAAGAGTTGAAGTGGATTGATATATTTGTGTTAGCATAAGACTGGTGTCTTTGGGGATTTAAAATGCAATGTGCACTAAATTCCTTCTTTCAAGGTGATAATCTGTTGTTTATTGAATCATTTTCTTGACGCCTTGAGACTTGAGTTATTTAAGCTCCCTTACATTTTTGCTCTTACAGAATAAATTTTATGGGCAAGAAGGAGGTGTGTGCATTGGGATTTTGTTTTGATGAGATGAATGCTAAAGATATTATAAGGAGAAAGTACATGATTTTTTTTTTCCCCGTAAATTAAGTACATGATATTCTAACTAAAGGGTTGGGTGATAGAGAAAGGTTCATTCGTTTTACCTGAAAAAGAAATAAAGTTTAGATCGAAAAATTAATACAACTATATATTTAAAACACTAAGAACGAAAGGATTTTATTACCTATCCCAACTAGACTATTTGGCCCAAAGTTACCCAAACACTACTCCATAGCTACGTGTAGTACATTAGTGTGTGTTAAGTCCTTTTCCGAGCCCTTACATTAAGTAGTTATCAGATGAGCTAAGTGATTCTATAATCAACGCCTAATATATAAAGACATGGAAAAATGACTCAACCCTCTTTAAAAAAAAAAAAAAAA
>QANZ01014871.1:222640-269244 GCA_003254925.1 Chamaecrista fasciculata | reverse complement strand
AGCGGGTATCAAAATCAATCCACATACCCATACCCGTTGGGTAGTCTAATCCCCATACCCGGAAAAATTTTAAAAAAAATTATTTTTTGTTAATATAAAATTTATATTTATCTTACATCCATAACTACTAAAAATAAAAAAATAAATCATAAATATGAATACATGAATAAAATATTTCAATACTTATAAAAATTTTAATAATTTTCAGTAAAAAGTGTTAAAGTATTATATTTTTTATATATAAAAATATATTTATTATTACTAATGGGTATATGAGTAGGGTACGGGTAGGGTACCACCATACCCGAACCCGTACCCATTAAGGATGGGTACAGGTTTAGACCCATACCCATAGGGTAAATTTCAGGGTCCCCATTGGGTATGGGTATTTTGATCATCCCTAACATCAGCATTAATAATAAAAAAAAATATTTCATTCAAAATTCAAATAGGTCCTTAAGTTATATTTTTATCTCATTATTCTCAATTTCCCCTCTTTTTCATCATCTTCATTCATTTTAGTCTCAAATCCTCCAAATAAAATTGTAAAGTGTCCCAAAACTCTTCCAAACATTCCAGTTTAGTCCTTAAAAGTATTAAAAACCCTAAAACCTAAACCCTAAACCCCAAACCCTAAACCCTAAAATCCTAAACCCTAAAACTTAAACCCTAAACCCTAAAACCCTAAAATCCTAAAATTGTAAAGTGTCCCAAAATTCTTCTAAACATTTCAACTTAGTCCTTAAACTCTAAAACCTCAAACCCTAGAACCCTAAACCCAAAACTCTAAAACCCCAAACCCTAAACCCTAAAATCCCAAACCCCAAACCCTAAAATCCCAAACCCCAAATCCTAAAACCTTAAACCTTAAATTGTAAAACCCCAAACCCTAAAATTCCAAACCCTAAATCCTAAAACCTTAAACCCTAATCTCTACAACCCCAAACCCTAAAATTCCATACCCTAAACTTTAAAACCCTAAACCCCAAATCCAAACTCAAACCCCAAACCCTAAAATCCCAAACCCTGAACCTTGAACCCCAAACCCTAAAACCTAAAACCCCAAACCCCAAACTCTAAAACCCCAAACCCCAAACCCTAAAATCCCATACCCTAAACTCTTTGGTTTATTATCTATTCATTTAATTAGAGGGCCAATTTGTCTAACATATTGAACTATTTTGATAAATTCGGGGACTGATTTGAATAATACTGCTGCACGTCACAATTGTTGAACTTTTATGTACAGTCACAATTCTGATGGTTTGGGGTTTTAGAGTTTAGGGTTTTTGTTTGGGGTTTGAGGTTTTAGAGTTTGGGGGTTTAGGGTTTTAGAGTTTGGGGTATGGGATTTTAGGATTTGGGTTTGGGGTTTTGGGTTTTAGGGTTTGGGGTTTGGGATTTCGAAGTTTGGGGTTTTAGAGTTTAGGGTTTGGAGTTTGGGGTTTTAGGGTTTGGGGTTTGGGGTTCTAAGATTTGGGGTTTTAGAGTTTAAGGACTAAATTGAAATGTTTGGAAGAATTTTGGGACACTTTACAATTTTAGGATTTTAGGGTTTTAGGGTTTGGGATTTTAGGGTATAAGGAACTTGATATAAGTTTTGTCCTTTAAGTTTAAGTAAAATTATTTATATTTAAATAAAAACTCATCGTCTTGGCTAACTGCAACTTAACGGAAGGACTAATTTGACTAACGTTAGTAAAATTCGGGTACCTATTTATCAATTTACATAAATCAGTGACCAATCTGTCAGCGATCCAATAATCCAGGGACCAATTTGGGAGTTTACTCATTTATAAAACATGAAAGCACAAATAAAAAATTCTTACACAATGTACAATCCCAAAGCTTTTGGAATTTCTGCTCTATTTTCATTTTTTGGCTACTCCAGTACTTGTCAGTACTTGATAAGGAACCATTGTTCACAGAAATTTCTGTGAGTAATTTGGAGAAAGCTTTTAGAATGGTATATACTATATAACTATATATTGGGCCAAGGTGATGAAAAAACAAAAGTTTTTTGACAAATGAAAAAGTTTCTGATGTATTATAAAGATAGAAAAACCAACAAACAGACGGAGCAATCACACGCCCCACCCTGTTATTTATTCAATGGGAATAAAGTTTAACTTTAAACATATTGTACAGTGTACACTCACTGATATGCTGATACAGAACATACAAATATATGAAGTTACAAAACATAAAGTTTGGGTATACTGATTTAAGTGATTGATTATTTGATTATAGTAGTTAGGTGCTACACAAAGCCACCGTTAACCCTAATGACCTGACCATTAACCCATTCGGCGGCGTCGGTAGCCAGAAACCCAATCACCGGAGCCACATCCTCCGTCACTCCGATTCGACTCATCGGACTTTCCTCCACCCTCTTCTGCACTTCCTCTTCACTCATTCCACCTAGAAACATCTCCGTCGCAATCGGCCCCGGCGCCACGCAATTCGCCGTTATCGCCGTTCCCTTCAGCTCCTTCGCCAATATCTTCGTCATCGCTTCAATCGCCGCTTTCGTTGATGTGTACGCACCAAACGATGGTTTCAGAACTCCTGCCAGAGACGATGATAGCGTTATGATTCTCCCTCCTCCTCCCTTCTTCAATCGCCTCGCTCCCTCTCTACAACACAGGAATGTCCCTCTCGCATTCACTCTGTACACAATTTCAAATTCTCAAATCAATTACCGATTGCCTACTGTATACACTTTCAATACTGCATTTCATCATCAATTTCAAATTATCAAGTTAATTACCGATTGCGATTTGCGATTATCAAACTATATATACCTGAATATAGTATCGAAACTCTCGACGGAAGTGTCGACGATGAACGGGAATTTGTTGTCGAGAACGGCGGCGTTGTGGACCAGGATGTGAACCGGCGACTTGAAGATCCGCTCGGCCGCGTCGAAGAGAGCCTTGACCTGATCCTCGTCGGAGACGTCAGCTCCGACGACGACGGCGCGTGGGAGAGTAGTGGCGGTGGTTGGTGACGTCGTCCACGATGCGTTGATCTGAGAAGCAACCGAGTCGGCGAGGACGGAGTTGGACGAGTAATTGA
Source organism: Chamaecrista fasciculata (assembly GCA_003254925.1). Taxonomy (NCBI): domain Eukaryota; kingdom Viridiplantae; phylum Streptophyta; class Magnoliopsida; order Fabales; family Fabaceae; genus Chamaecrista; species Chamaecrista fasciculata. The sequence goes on along the minus strand of QANZ01014871.1, from coordinate 266,166 downwards.
CGACGACTCTGGCGCCGAGTGACGCCAGGTGAATGGCGATTTCTCGGCCGATTCCTCGGGACGAACCGGTCACAATCGCAACTCGGTCTAGGAGCGGTCCAGCTTCATTCATCTCAGAACCCATTTCTTTCTTCACGCGCTGCGACTGTGGATATATGTATGTCTCACAGCTTTTAGTTACTTTCGTTTTGCTTCCCGCGCTTTGATATATATATACTTGAACTCGTTAACAAAACCATGGTCATTAATTAATCGTACTGTATAACATTTTCAAATTCTACGCTCAATATAGTTATGCAGATTTTGACTGTAGAGTTAAGATTAACGTAATAGTATAACTAACGATCATGGTTTTGCATGCTCATCAGTTTGACTTTGGTACATTGACGATGAAGAAGTCAACTTGATTATTTTAAGTTTAACACATGATTTAATTTTTTTGAAAAATAATTATATGACATAATTTTAAATATTGTTTTAGCTAGATTCGTAATTAAAATAAAATTATTTATCTATTGAAATATATCAAAATATATAAAACTAAAAATAATATAATAGTTTTCGATTTCACCTTTATTATATTACGGTTTTAATTGTAATTTTTTTAAGAGAATACTAGTTTTATGCTAATTTTTTAGAAAATTTGAAAATTTTCATAGGATATTAAATTATAATTAAAAAGACATAATTTTAAAGTTACGAAGAACAGACTTTGTGTAAATTTTGTGGTAGCTAGACTTTGTGTAAATTTTGAATAAAGTTGCCTGTAGAATTAGACATATGATCAGCGACTAAATGGTTTTGCTTCTGAGTTGTGACTGTCGCACATTAATTTTGGAAAAAACCTGCAGACTGATCGATTGTGATACAACTATTCATGCATTATATATTTCAAATTATTTGTAATAGTATTTTGTCACCTAATTTGGTCGTAGTTCTATTTATTTTTTAAAAATTGTTTATTTATTAAATATAGTATCGTAAATTTTCCCCGTTCATACGAAAAGCATGAGAAGTCAGAAGAAATGGGTGCTGCAGTTTGCAAAACTAATGTCTTCGTCTTATGACAGATTTTGCTTTTGTGGTTTCGGACTTTGGGCACTTTTATACAGCATCAATGGTGCCCGGTTGGCTTCTTCTTCACTGGCAACTAAATTTCAAGCTTTACATTTTTTTTATTTCAATTCCTATATTTTGATTTATATTTTAAATTAATCTTTATGATTATTTATTAATATTTAAGATTAGTCCTTTCTTTATAAATATAATTTCATTAACTGTAATTTAAAAATAAAAAATCATTAAGAACATAACCAAACAACATTAAGCGGAAACAGTCCAAAGAAAGCAACAACGAAACAGAGTCCCAAAAACAGAAATCAGAACAGAGACAAGAAAACAAAGCACAGTAATCTGTTTGGATGGTATGTCTCTTAATCCTTTTGTTTGTACTCTCTGTTTCATACATTCTAAAAAGAAAAATCACAAAGCAACCAAAAAAAAAAAGTCAAGGAAAACATTTTAATACAAACAACGTTTGTACCAAAAAAAAAAAAACAACGTCAACAGAAATAGATTAATCAACCAACACACTGTTGGCCAATTGATTGAAAATGAAAGTAGGTGAGGTTTTAAGAAGTCCCACATTGCTTGGTTAGCAATTGAGGGGTTCAACTACTATAAAAGGAGACTCAAGGCAAGTTTACAAGTGCACCAAATCAAGATACTTTAAGCACTGTATTTAACTTTTAAATTTCTTCCTCTCTTGTATCTTAGAGTTTTCCTATTTGTAGAGTGTGGAAGGTGTAGTTAAATAGTTACTTTGTGAAAGTGTGGTGTACTTGGGGTAAGGGGTAACGGTGATGACTTTTTTCCCGGTTTGGGTTAGGATTGTATTTCTTTATTTTATTTCTCTGTTTATTCATGAGGAGAATGTTATTTTATTTTTATAAATATTATTTTTTCCAACACACACCAGCTGCATCATGCGAATTGCACTAGATATCAGCAAGAAACGATGGTGGTAATATTAGTGGCGGAGCCAGAAATTATGTTTAGGGGATCAATATATTAAATTCAAATATTTATGGTAGTTCTTAAATTATGGGATAAGTTCTATTTTAGTCTTAAAATCATTTTTTTGTTCTATTTTGATCTTGAAACTTTTACATTTGTTTTGTTTCAGTCCCTAAAATATAATTTCATATGATTTATGTCGTTATTTCTAACCGTAACCATTTCTCTCTCATATGTATCATAAGAAATAAGTTGATAAAGAGATAAAGAAAATTTTTCATTCTTAGTTACAAATTGGAGATAATTTTGTGATTGATTTTATCTCCAATTTATGACTAAAATGAAATTTTGTTTTTTTCCCTCTTTGTCAATTCATTTATTAAAATATATATGAAAGAGAAATGGTCAATCTCAACTATATAATTTATAAATAAAGGTAAAACCCCAACAAAATCACATTTTGGGGACCAAAATGAAAAAAATATGAAAGTTTGAAGACTAAAATTAAATAAATAATAGCTTTAGGACCAAAATAAAACTTTTCCCTATAGATTGAGAACTAAAAATGATGTTTTAACCAATATATCAATTTAGTTTATTTTTTTAAAAAATGTGTAAATAATTTATATATATGTTATATGAGCATTTAAGGATTGTGATTGGTGATGGTGAATTTTGGAAAATATCAAATAATGGAGAGGAATAGAAAATCGAACATACACTCTCATGCTCAACAAAAACTAATCAAAACCATTAAGATACAAATCAATCAAGTGTAGTTATATATGTCTAAATATATTACAACACAAATTTTAGGGGCCATATGTAATTTCATATATATATTTGTAGTAAATCTTAAATTTTGGGGGACGTCCAAGTCAAATGATACATCCTCTTTTCAATCCCAAGTTTCTTAGGTTCCTACTTGGCTACTTTTATCTCCAAACCCTTTAATAATTTGATCATCACGAAAGGAACATTCAAGATTCCTAGCCTATCTTGCCTTTTTTTTTTTAAAGAAACCTTATAAAGCTTTCAACTAGTGTGATAAAAATTGCACTAGACTAGACTGAATGAGACTTGAGAGTGAAGACGGTTGAACTATTTAGGAGGTTGAATCGTTTTGGATTAGTCAAAATCACTTCGAATTGAGTTAACCTAATAGAATCGTGACTTTCATAAAGCTTATCGGGTCACAATATTTATTGAAAAAGTTATTTTTTTAACTTCTTTTTTTTTATTGATTTTATATATAGGCCAAATGCAAAACATATATATATGAAGTATAATATAAAATGTTAGAAAACTATAAAAAAACATATTTTTCATTTTTATTAATCTAATTATAATTGTTCAAAATGTGGTTTTTGTATCTTTTCTTTTTATAGAACAATAAAATTATGGATTTATAAGTATATATTATTATTATATAAATTTTATAGTTATATTTTAATAATTATACATTACTATTTAAAATATTTATTTTCTATTTATATATTTATGATATTATTTGATTTGATTGTCAGTCCGACTAATTAAACCAGCCAATAACTTGGGAATCTTTTCGTTTCACTCACTTGTTCGATTTTTAAAACATTACTTTCTCGGGTATTCTTCCCATGCTTCACTATTTTTTTATTATAATTTTTAAATGATAAAACAAAAAATAGTGTTATTTACAATTTTCTAAAATTTTACATATTTTCATCTTATATTTTTTTTAATATATAATTTTGAAAAGTTAACACTTTATATTCATATATAATACTAGAGACAATTTGCATGTCTTAATCCACATATGAATATTATTTCATAATTTGAAATTGTGGAAATATTAAATTAATACAAATTAAAATAACATCGTCATATTTTTCTTCAAAATAAAAAGTAAAAACAAATGTAAAATAGAGAAAGGAAAATGAGTAAATGAAATTATTTTTTTTTGGTCTGAAAATGACATTATTTTTACCTATACGGGATTTTTTTTTTTAAAAGCATCAAGCCAAACTATATTATAAAAAAATCAAACGGCACTTAAAATCATTAAGAGAATTCAAATCTAAAAATACATGAGAGGAACAATCTGCAAACAATGTTGAACTAAATAAAATGAATACAAACACAACTGATCGTATATGAAAGATATCCGCAGGATGAAAACCATCACCGATCTTGGTGTTGTCAACAAAATGGTTACTATTACACTCCATGTATATCAGAAAAGCAATTTTCTTCATGAACGTAAATGACAGAGACTTCTCCATATATTTGACAATTGATCAGATACTTTTCGGCATAAATACTCAGATCTTAGTCGATCTAATGTTGGAACAGATTTTTCACGAAGAAAGAGTAAAACCAGAATTAGATCTGGATAACACCACCATCAAATTTGAAGGGACTGAAGATCTGACTTATTCAATTGAAAAACAAAAGATGAAAGAAAATCAACGAGGAATTGCACATTCTACAATTCCTGCCCGTAGAAAAAGGGAGGAAGAAGAAGCGAGATACAAATTTTTCCAGAAAACTAGAGGAAGTTGAGAGCGTGGGTGAGAGCGGTTTTTTGAGTATCGGTCATCCAAGTACATTGGTTGTTATACGGGATGTTATTTACCTGTAAGACAGTTGGTTTTTTTTTTTTCACCCAAGTCCCCGCCTCATTAACGGTCATATTGCCACATTCGCTTGTTTCGTTAAATTTTGCCTTAAAAATTATAAAGTCACGTTATACGACGCCGTTTGAAACTGTCGTCTCCATCGTCTAAAACCAGTACCTTCATTTTAGGGCTCGCAACACAAACCCTAGACCCAAACCCTTCCATTAACAATCACGACAATTATCATTCCATATGGCAATTGCACGAACAGGAGTGTACGTCGACGACTACTTGGAGTGTAAGCGTCTTCGTACTTCCCAGATTCCTCCTCAATTTTTTAATTTACGATGAATTTGATTTCGGTTTTGTTGCTTTATTTGAATTTTGAATATTTGATATCCATAGACGCTAGCACATTGCCTGCTGAGCTTCAGAGGCTGCTTAATACAATCAGAGAACTTGATGACCGATCCCAATGTGAGTGTTCACTTCTTTTTTTTCTGGTTTTTAACATGTCTCACTTACTATGCTAACATCTTTATTTTCCACTTCTCTAAGTTTTCTCTATGCCTTAATGGTTTTTTGTTCATCTATTTGTTGTGACTTGTGGTTGTGTGTTTGACAGCTATGATAAACCAGACAAGGCAGCAGACAAAGTACTGTTTGGGGTTGTCATCACATGGCTTTAAGAAGGGTAATCACAACAGTAGCCATAATCATAATAGCAATAACATGAATGAAGAAGATGACACCACAATTGAGAAAATACGAAAAGAAATTGAGGCAAATCAGGATAATGCATTTAGTCTATGTACTGAGAAAGTTTTATTGGCAAGGCAAGCATATGATCTGGTACGCTTCTCTGTTTTTGATGATTTCTGCTGGATTTTTTTTCTGCATTTATGTTGATTTTATCTTTACCTGCTATAGTTCTCTCCAACTTGTTATAACTGGAGGAAGGAAACTGAAATAAGATTGCTGTGTCATGTTATAAATGTTGCAGAGCTGGGCCACAGATATATGAAGAAGTAATTGTTTTTCTTATAAAATGATACTGACAGGATGGGGAAAGCATAATTGATTATGTGTTTCAGTGTTTCGAAAATAGAACTTGTCATCTAGTGTAAGCACAATTGATAATTCAATATTTTTGCTTCTTTTAATTGTCCCCTTGTCAACAACATAATAGTTGTGCACAGTCTTGGAGTTTTTACTTTTTCTTTTGATCCTCTTTATTAAAGGAAGTTTCTAGGATATGTGGTCAAGGCATTGACAGCTGGACAGAAATATTTTGCAGTCTATGTTTTACAGGCTTCTAGAGTTCATTGCATCTTCTCTCTTATATTTCAAAGTGTTCCAGTCATCTCACTAGATACTGATGAAGCTATAATCATTTTGTTTACTTTTTTAATTGACAACTTATAAATATGAAATTTCTTCTTCTCCTTCCCAACATAATAACCTCAGACATCAAGAATGATATCACCCTGTCTTTTGGTTTTGGATAATACTATGTGAGGAAGGGTTGGAACAGTCATTCCAAGAAAAAGCACTTGAACCTAAACAATGGCCCATCTATAACTGTTTAGGGCTTTAAGGAAATTCCTTTCCTTTCTTTCAGCTTGTACAAAAATACTTATCTCATCTGAAATGCAGTCCATAAGAAAGATTTGGTAGCTGTCACATGTATGATTCTGTGGTTTTCAAAAATAAACGTCTGGCTTTTGGATCTCAGCCATTAACCATTGAGCTGGTTGTTATGAAGAAACTTCTAGAAGTGAACCTATGTGATATATTTAATCTAAAATTCTTGATTTGCTTTTCTTTCATGATTGAAGATTATGTGTACGTAGCTTTTATTTTGTTTGGATGCATGCTAACATATCATTAACTCCTTTTTGTCCTCATAGAATGTCCTCCTTTTTGTTGTATTTGTGTTGTTTCAATATACATTGTGAATCATGGCAGTCAGGGATGTGCTTCTCTAAGTTTTAACCACACATGTGCATATCGTGAAAAATCGCTGCCTTGGTTAATTATGTGGAGCATTCCACTTATTATTCAACTCTTATAAGCTCCTTCCCCTAATAAGGTTCAGTTTGAATTTTTGAATTCCACTTGTCTACTACTTGATTATCATAGTCAAGAAGCTGTGTGAATTTTGGATTCTTCTTCCCCATGTGCAATTTAGGCAAATCATATAACTAGAACTTACAAGTTTCAATGCTCTTGTATTCTTGCTTCAGATAGATAGCCATGTTAAGCGACTTGATGAGGATTTGAACAACTTTGCTGAAGATCTAAAACAAGGTAAACTAACTATGTAGTTTGTATTCTGTTTTACTTTTTGTCCTGCATGTACATCCTGAAAGGCTGGATCCTCTCCTAGGTAAAAGATTAGGATAATGTGAAATGATATTACTTTCATATTGACTTCGGAAACTTTTATTACTGGGCATAAGATCATGCGTGAGTGTAACTAATGGATTTTTAAGGGAAGCAACTACTGTTTTCATCCCCTTTACTGGTTCCCCTCTGACTCCAAGCAACAATTTTATGTCATATGTGATGAAATAGTGATTGTCATTGTTCCTTTGTAAATATTTATACATCTATTTGTTGAAAGATTATTGAAGCTAATTAAAAATAAATGTGAATGAGTTCTGGTAGTGAATAGGTAAAGTACGTTTGGTGTTTCTGCACCTGTATTAAGTAACATGCAATGCAGAGCAACAGGCTGGAAACAAAAAAGGACACTGCTTTGGAATTTTATGGTTATATTTGTTCTTTTGGTACATTATCTTTCTCATCTTTGTTTCTTTGACATTTCCAATTCTGTCAGAGGGGAAAATACCACCAGATGAACCAGCAATTCTGCCCCCATTGCCTATAGTTCCTAAAAGTGAAAAACGCAAGTCCATATATGGAACTCCCCAATCAAAGAGACTCGATTACAATAATAGTAGGGACTGGGATAGAGACCGTGATAGGGACTTTGAACTCATGCCACCACCAGGAAGCCATAAAAAGGAGTATCCAACTGCAACTCCTATGGATTTTGATCAACCTATTGATCCAAATGAACCTACATACTGTGTTTGTCATCAGGTTCGGATTTGTTTAAAACATATTTAAATTCTCCTTGTGCTCCAAGATGTGATATTTTTTTTCACTTCTGCTTAATATGATCTATAAGTAGCTAAGCTACATTAGTTGTCTTGGTTTTTCAGGTGTCTTTTGGTGATATGATTGCATGTGACAATGAAAATGTGAGTACCCCTTACTTCTCTCTCTCTCTCCCTCCATCTTTCATTTTCTTTGAGGAAGTTGAGGTTGGCAGACATGCAGGCTTTCTGTGATGTTCAACCTAAGTGTAATTACTTCATGGTTTATATTTATCATACAATCAACCATGTAGTAATTGTATAATCTCTTTTAAGGTTAGAGGGAATGACTAACTAACCATAGATTTCCTTTAAAGGTATAAGACATCGTTTTTTAGGATCAGATAAAAAGTTGAGCTCACTTATTACCGAGTATTTTTATAAAAGAAGAAGAGGCATGAGAAAAGCAGTGGCTACAATAAGTGCATGATGTGGATTAAATTATTATTTCTCACTCACTTAGAATGACTTTGAAGACAGCTCCAATACTGTATATGTATGTCAGAAATTGGATACAATTGTAGATGATAATGTATAAATTTCAGGATGCAAAATAGGGTTTATTAAAATCTGATAACACACTTGGCACAGAGATTGACTGTACATGGTTTTTGCCCTCATGTTTTAGTATTCACTATAGTATTATTGACTTGCATTGACTATAATGTTTAAAGTTTTAATAGTCAAATATCATATTTCCATGTAAGCACAAAATTGAAAGTGGACCTAAAATTAAAAGACAAAATAGGTACTTTTGTCTCATGCTGTATAATGTATATATTTATCAGTAGAAAGACAACTGAAGCACAAATTTTGTAGTTTCCTGCTACACCATGTATATAAAAATTTTCCTAATGTATATAAAAATTATCAATTTCAATTTAAGTGTTAATATTAGCCAAACTAGCGAGGAAAAAAAAATATAAATTGTCTTGATCATATAGTCAAAATATCATAATATTTTATCTAATTTGATGATCTTAGAGCAATCATTGAGATATTTGCTAGTGATAATGCACAGTTTCATTTGTATTTTAGTATTTACTTTTAAAAAAAAAAGAGAGAGAGAAAGAAAATGTGCTGATTTTTGCACCTGAATCAAGATTAGGTCAAATAACAAGATAATTTAGTTGTGATTAACACAAGATTTTTTCATCACTAATTTGAATAATATGAAACTTTAGAATGTTAGAATGAAAGTGATAATTTTTCAAAATATTAGGAATATGAATGAAAGTGATAATTTTTCCCTTCATCATAACAGTTGAAAACTTGTTTTTTGATCACTGAACTTTCCAAATGATATTCTCCTTCAGCAGTTCCCAGTGATTGAAATATTTGTTTTTCCCCCTTCCCGTTGGTTCTTAAAACTTTACTTTGTTTTTCTTTTGTAGTGCCAAGGAGGTGAATGGTTCCACTATGCATGTGTTGGCCTAACTCCAGAGACAAGATTCAAGGGAAAGTGGTATTGCCCAACCTGCAAATTACTTCCACAATGTCAATGATCAATCTTTGCATCTATTGATTGCATCCATGGCAATCAGAATTGTATCAATAGTTTTTGTAGTTGTAAGAAAATGAATGCATAATTTTGAGACTGTATATTTATGGGGTAAAGGTTTGTCCACGTTTCCCCTATAATCTTCATCCACCTTCCTCACGCAGAAATTGCATGTCATTTGAATTTTTTATTCTCTTTATTATTGCTTGGGCATTTCTGTTAGTTTCAGAGGTGAAATAGTCTCTATTTCTTGTCTTGTATGAAATACTATCAAACTTCTAGTTATTATAATGGGTTTGTACAACAAATTTGTTATGGAAAGCTTTTTTCCAGTTGAAGTGAGGATAGAGAGACAAGTTTGGCTGAAGCAGTAGTGTAACTGAAGTGAGCTAGTTGTGAACTATTTGGACTTGACTCATCAAATTTTTTTTTAATATTTTAATTAAATTCAGTTTATTTTTAGTAAATGAGCAAGCTAAATTATCATATTGAGCTCATTAAGACGAACTGGGATTGAAAATTTGATGTTTTGTTTGTTTAAACCTAGTATAAGACCAAAAAAAAAGAAAAAAAAAAAGAAAGAGGTATAAAACTTAAGAGTTGTGAAACAAATCTTGAACTAGTTTCTTTTTCATATTACAAAGCCGTAATTGTAGTGGACTAGTGGGGTGTTTTTCTATTTAAGTGAATTATTAACACAAATCGAAACAGAGAGAGAAATTGGGATTTCTAGTTTCTAGTTTATATGTAATGTCAATGTCTTTGTCGTGGTATGAGTTTGTCAGTATGTCTAAGAGTATCACCAAAGGGTCTGATGGTATCATGCATGAGTTGGAAACTTGGAATGGCAGATGAAACTGAAAGGCTGAAACTGATCTTGAAGTTTAAAACTTCAAATTCAAAATCTCAATTTCAAGGTAATTTTTAGGTTTTTGGCGCGTAATTCAAATGAAACACAAATAGAAGAAGAAAGTTTCTAGGGCGGGAAAACTTCATCATATTCAAAACATTATTATTTTTCTTTCTTTGTATAGCCTTTTGATTTTGCCTTTGGAATCTACGGTCAAACACAAAATCCCAAGGTTTCACTATTGATAGTGAGATGACAGATGAGGCATCTCAATTACCATATTATTCTCATTTGGAAAAGCTACTGAGAATCTATGTATCATTTTCCTATTATAGTCCTATTATTTTTAGAAAAACTGAAAAAATATATTTTGTTCTCAGTTTAAAAAAAATACTTTTGAATGGTAATAAAAGTAAATCTCATGGTGTTAACAAAACAAAGAAATTAGATTTTTTTTTGTTTATGTTTATTTACTTTTAAGAGACAAAGAATATATTAGTATTGGTTTTTAATATTTTTTTTCTTTATGAGTTTAAAAATTTATCACCCACAATCTCCTGATAAAACATAAGAAATTATAAGCTATCATAAAAAATATCTCAGCGCACAAATGATGAGGAATAAATCGGCTTTGTCATTCATACCAAAATTATTCTTAAAATATTAAATAATATATAGAAGATAACTTAAAACGTAAATTCCAAACATAGAAAATCAATAAATATCTAAATATATACCTATAATTATTCAATTTTATTGTAAACTTCAAAAGTATAAAGATTTCAAATCATTTAATACCTATAATTATTCTCTTTTATGTATAAATATATTAATATTAATAAAAAATAAAAAGCATTGAATTCGTAAAATTTGTTCTTATTGTAGATACACAAGGCAATCAGACATAACCAGGAAAATAGGGAAATGTTCGAGGGCATTATCGTCCGAGGAGATATTTTCTGACGTGTCGGTCGAGCTCAAAATGGGAAGGATAGCGGTGGAATTATAAGGAAAGATTTTGAAGATCGAGGTATTCAATTCGTAAACACATTTATTTATTTATATAATTTAAATTTATATTTATAATTTATATAAGTAAAAGTAAATAAGTAAATATAATATAAATAAATAATATATAAATAATATTTCTTTGCAGACAGAGCCCCAAAAAATACGCTAATTTGAAAGAAATCCATTTTCACTAAACCTATTGATTCAAATTTCACACACATTGCTTTCTCTCCTTCATTCTTCTCAGCTTTGCCTCTCGCTTCATTTCACACTCTTTCTTTCTGAAGCAGCAGCTTCAACTTCACCTCTGTACAAAGGTACATAGCATTTCCTTTCATATATTTTGATTTTTACTCCTGTTTGATTTCGCATATGCTAAATCTGAATGAAGAAGCTGAATGAATGCACATATATTAGAAAAGAATGATCTTGTTTTAAGTCAATGGCTTTACTTGTTTTTCTTTTTCTTTTTCCCACTGTTTAGAGGCTCAAGAAAGTTCAGAGGGTGTTTTCAAGTTTGAATCTTTATCATTTCAACACCCCAAATGAGATCTTTTTTTCTGGAATCTACTTGCATTGTTTGAGATTTATACTTTTGAAAGCACAATCACTTCATTTCGAAGGAGTGTGGCTGCGTTCCACATGTATGCGAGTGTCAAAATCTTAAAAATCAGTTTTTTTTGTTCTCCTATAAATCTTTAATTGTCTCCTCATTTTCTGTCTGCTCTTAGAATTAGATATGTGTGTGTGTGTCGTGCTGTATCATGTTGTCTCAAGAATTTGGCTTGTTTGTTTGGGTTTCAGTTTAACAATGGGAAGAAATCTCAGCCCAGTCCTACGGCGAGAGCTAGCAAATCTTGACAAAGATGCAGATAGCCGCAAGTGTGCAATGAAAGCACTGAAATCATACGTTAAAGATTTGGACTTTAAGACAATCCCTATCTTTCTTGCTCAAGTTTCTGAAACCAAGGACAGTGGTTCGCTATCTGGAGAATTCACAATCTCTCTCTATGAAGTTCTTGCTAGAGTTCATGGTGTCAAAATTGTTCCCATGATAGAAAGCATCATGGCTTCCATAATCCAAACCTTAGCTTCTAGTGCAGGATCATTCCCACTTCATCAGGCTTGCTCAAAAGTGGTGCCTGCAATTGCAAGGTACGGAATTGACCCCACAACCCCAGAAGAGAAGAAGAAGCAAATCATTCATTCCTTGTGTAAGCCTCTTTCTGATTCTCTCTTGAGTTCTCAAGAAAGCCTAGCTTCAGGATCAGCACTTTGCTTGAAGGCGCTTGTGGATTCCGATAATTGGAGGTTTGCTTCAGATGATATTGTGAATAGGGTATGCCTGAATGTTGCTGTAGCTTTAGAAGGGAAATCTACACAGATTAATTCACATATGGGTTTGGTTATGGCCTTAGCAAAACGAAATGCTTTGACTGTTGAAGCCTATGCAAGATTGTTAATACAATCTGGGTTGAGAATTCTAAATGCTGGGCTTATGGAGGGGAATTCCCAGAAGAGATTGTCAGCAATTCAAATGGTTAACTTCTTGATGAAATGTTTAGACCCAAGAAGCATATTCTCTGAACTTGAATTGATCATTCAGGAAATGGAGAAATGCCAATCTGACAAAATGGCATATGTGAAAGGTGCTGCATTTGAAGCTCTTCAAACTGCTAAGAGAATTGCATCTGACAAAAAATCTGCAAGATATGTCAAGAGTCCAGGTTCAGTGACTGGCTCGAATTTCAGTGTTAAAGACCAAGATGATGAGGGTGAAAACTTGTCTTGTAATGGAGAGAATTCTTCTCTAACATCTATTTCCCCAGAATCTCGGACTCTGGATTTTTTCCCGGGATATGAATCAGTTTGTGAGTCTCCTTTTACAGTTAGCCAGGCTTCAGAGAACCTCAACTATGAGCGGAGAAGTGTGAATAGGAAACTTTGGAGCCAGGAAAATGGGGGAATTGATGTGTCTCTCAAGGATGGTTTGTTCTCAGAGGTGGTTGTGCAGGGAGATGATGTCTCTAATAAATTGTTGGATCACTCCATGAATAATGATGAGACTTCTATAAGGGGAGATTCCACAGAGGAGTTTGCTGGGTTCATACAGAAAAATCCCAAGTATGGAGTATCCAGAAGTACCACCACAAGTCCCCTTGTAAGTTTCTCAGACATTTGTCTCGAACTGCATTTGCTGATCACCTTTAATGCCCTTTTCATGCTGTTAATCAAAGTACTTGAAATTGAAACTAGTAAGTAGTAATACATATTAAAGTAAAATAATGATTTGATACCTCAAAGATGATAATTTTTTCAAATTTTATGGTTAATATAATTTTTAACATCAATTATTAGGTATAATGTCAACAAAATTTAGAACTACATCAAATTTTGTCGTTAAATTTTAGTTTGTACATTTAACAAAATGACTAAATTGATTGTAATTACATCTTTTTGAAACTAAATCTTATAATTTTATCTTCCAGGGATTAAATTGAGAAATCTACTAGTTTTCAGAACCAAATTATCAATTTACTCTATACATTTACTACATAAGCTTTTTCCGTCTGCTTTCATTTTAAAGATTAAATCCTGAGTTCCTTTGCTTTTCTCAGAGTTAACATACAGTCCCTTTTGTATCTCTCAGAGGTCTCGTTCACAGGTCACCATTGGCAACATTAAAGTCTTCCAGACTCCCAGGAAGCTCATTCAGTCTCTTCAAGACCCATGCGACGTGGAGGATTCAGGTTGCAGCTGTGAGAAACAAAACAGAAGGTCCAGCAAGAGTTTTTCATCTTCAAGCAATACTATTGAGTGGAGTCCAAAATCTGAATGTAACCAGAATGGTATCTCACATCATGTGAATTATGATGGTAAAGAGAATGAAGAAGGCTCATATGATGATCATGATGATGGTGATGATGACAATGGCTCAGTGACAGATGAACTTCCTGCTGAATCTGACCTGAAGATGCATCCCAAGGTAGTTTCTGAAAATGACAATACTAAAAAATTTGGCATGGAAAAGACACTGCAAAGGACTAAATTGAAATTGCTCTGTGGTCTTTCTTTTGCTCTACTTGCAATGGCTACACCTCTTGTATGGATCAACAGCCAGGAAGAAGGACATTTCCTTGTCCCAACATAACTTGTTCTTAGATTATGCATATGTTGAAGATTATGATGTCTGTCTGTTGTAATAGATCAGAACATATAGCAGTAGCATCTTAGGTGTTTTATAGCTTAAGTATCATTAGTTAGTTCTTCCAACTAAACGTTGGATGTCTAGTGTTGAAATGTGCCTATACTATACCTGTATAGAGGGAGTCTCAAGAACTATCAGTGGAGTCCAGTTGGTTAGATGCTATTTATTTCAATTTTGTTATGAGTTGGTAATGACATGACTTCAGAGGCTTAATGGATTTATTTTTATAAGTATCATTGTGATAATGATATCTAATTAATTTCTGTCCTTTCAAGAAGTAAACCATTGAAACTTGATGACATAGGTTTACCATGATCAAAGGCTTGCAGATTACTTATTGTGTAAAGTTTCCATTAACCTAAACTTTAAGGAGATCGATCCACTATATATATATTTTTTCTCTTTAGTTTCTCCTTGTGCTAATTTCTTCTAGGATAAGTTTGTACCAATATAAGTAAACCCGGACTGGTCATTGACCCGAGAAGGAGCTCGGGTGGTCGGGTCACTGGTTCAACTGCTGGGTCACTAAAAACCCAGTTGGCCCGGTTAAATAAGAAATATATATATATACATTTACATATATTGATATACATCAACTAAACAAATCTCTAATACACATACTAATGCATAAAAGATCAAATTTAAACATGAAATTGATTAGCATAACACAAATAACTCTTGAATTTCAACTCAAGTAAATTATATTTAGATCTCACACTAGATGAAACTTAAATTAAAAAATCAACACATCAAATAAGTCTTGAAAAACTCCAACAAACACATCAAAATTAAACAAGTAGTTCACTATAAAGTTGACAATTTCAGATTTTAGTGAGATTCTTAGCAATTAATTGAAGAGGCTATTGTGAGATTTGAGATAAAAAAGGATTTGAGCAAATAAAGTTGATTATTTTCAGATTTTAGTGGGATTTGAGCAAAAAAGGAAAGATTTCAGTGTTTTTTTTTTAAACAAACGGTTCCAATGACCCGCCGGTTCAACGGGTTTCAACCGGACCGGCGGGTTGACCCGAACATTTCCCGGTTCGCTTAGGTCATCCGAACCGGATTGGCACCCAGTTCACCGGGTTCCGGGTCAAACCGGGTGGTCCGGTCCGGGTTTACTTACAATGGTTTGTACAAAGGAATTATATATTGAACATTTCACCAATAACAAGTTAGCACAACCTAACCTAGAAGAAGTTTGAAGCATTAAATGTGAACATTTCTTGACAAAGACGTGAACAATAATTCACATTTAGACAAGCACAACACAATCTAGAAAAATTATTGTTTTAAAGAATATCTTTTTTCAATTTTTTAAAAATATTTTCTATTAGAACATTATTAGATATTAAACGTGAACTCTCATAATAAAGATTACTTTCTTTCACTAAACCTACCTAACCTCGGAGAAGGGTATCTAGTTTAATTATAGAAAAATACGACATTTATTTTAAAAGAACTAAAATAAATAAAGTGGCAAAGTGCAACCAAATCATCGAGAGAGGAAAAAATAATCATTATCAGGCTTGAAACTTAAGTGTTACATTGACAAACCGGTAGCCAATCAGCTCAGGCAGAGAAATTAGTCAATTACGTCTGAAATTTCAAATAACGACTACCGTTTACAGCTACAAGCAACACTACTCTAAACTAGACGATCATAAATAAAATTTACAGCAACCTTCCTTTCCATTTCACTGAAACCAAATCCAAAATTTGCATAGTCCCACCACTGGCATCCAAAGTAAAACAAGATGCCTCAACAAAGTTCATGACACTGTTTAAGATTGACAGACACGGCCAAACAAGTTGTTTTTGGAATTAAAATCAGTCTTCATCCATGCCAGCAGGTTGTTGATCTCTCCTCGGGCCACCGGCCGGTTTCGCCATTATAATCTAAAAACATTACTGAATTAGAACCCATTTGAAATACCAAGAAGCTTCAAAAAAATTTCAACACTTAAGATTTTCCATAATATTGATTAGTAAAGCAAGTAGTTATTATGCTGTATCAGCGTCAAATGAATACTACAACCAATGAATGAAAGTACCAAGGCCATGTTACTACTATCGCCCAAACTGCTCCTTCGAGAACTTAAAATCAGTATTTTAGAATATCTTCTGTTTACCCCTCACTCACTTTTTAAGTGTATCTCAAAAGAATATCACAACCTACAAGTTATTCATCTACCTACAACCATATTACAACTCCAAAATGCTGTTTCCAGAACTACAAATCAATATTTTAAAAACTTAAAGCCGCACCCTCTTACACTAAGTTTTAAAGAGTCCTCTGAACCACATTTGTCGGGTCTAATCTTTTACCATATGACATTCTATGCACTATGCACACCCATCATTGCTATTCATTTCACCAATATTTCAAGTCAGTCAATTCTCCCGTAAACAACAAGAAACAAAGAATTGTAATATTGTCAAAATATTCCAGACAATAGGTCATGGAACCACTGAAGCACTGATTATATTTTGTAGTAGAATACCTGGTCCACCCGCAATACAGTGCAAGCAGCATCTGCAGCATACTTAAGAGCAAAGAACCTAAACAGAATAAAAACCAATAAAAAATTGTTAATAAACAAGTATATAGTTCATCTTGAGTCTTGACATTATTTCATGTGCAAGTCAGCAGGAAAAAGGCTCCATAAATCACAAGAATCCATTTTACTCATCTTCAACTTTTATGGCTAGCTAACATAGAAATGTCTATTTCGACAAAAAAAAAAAAACAAATGTTTATGTTCTCCGCCAATAGTAAAGAACCACATTAGTTTTTAGACATAGTTATAGGGTTTCCACAAGAAAAACCAGTGAAAAGATTCAGGAATATACAAGAGTAGCTTACTTTGTCACATGGAGATCCCAGACATTCATGGTTGAGACATCCTTACAAACACCTTCTTCTAAATCAATACCAACTTTGGTATTTCCTGATGCATGTTCTGCATACAGAGAAGATATAATCTCCATTGCATTCAGCCCGGCATTCTCAGCCAGAGTTCTAGGAATCATTTCAAAACTCTCAGCAAATTTGGCTATGGCATACTGATCCAATCTGCAGTGACATTGAAAATTTAGTACACCCAATACGCATTAAACAAAATAAAGCATTCTAAGCACAAAATAAGCAGACAAACTGGATCAATAAGAGTCAAAAACTAGAACCAAGTTATATGGAGAAAAGGCAATTATTTCCGTATAATGAATAAGACATGTAAAATGTTGATATATGAGCATTGATGCATGTCAAACAAGAAAACCAGTGTCTTCTATAATCAATCAACTAAAGGGTATATACAAAGTACCCTGTCTCCTTGAAGGAGAATTCTTTCACTCTTTTAGCCAATTCAATTTCAGTTGCTGCAGCTCCAGGTACAATTCTGCTATCTCTGCACATGGCCTGACAAATAATTGCACATATGAAGCACTCATCAGCACTAAAAATTAAACTAAACAAAACATAGACGATAAAAATCATAATGATGTATATGCACTATTTTATCAAGACAAGACTGAGAAGATTTACAAACAGCCTATATGTCAAAAGCAAACCTTGTAAGTATTTACACCATCGTCAACTGCTCTTTCAAGATCATCAAGTATACTGTCAGTGCTTCCACGCAAAACAACAGTGGCCACAGAATTTCCACCTTCTTCATTCTTCACAATGGTCACCTACATAAAATCATAA
This sequence comes from Chamaecrista fasciculata, assembly GCA_003254925.1. Lineage (NCBI taxonomy): Eukaryota > Viridiplantae > Streptophyta > Magnoliopsida > Fabales > Fabaceae > Chamaecrista > Chamaecrista fasciculata. Next base: position 248,104 of record QANZ01014871.1, on the reverse strand, counting down.
ACAAGGAAGAAAAACAGTCAAAGTGAAGTGAATAAATGGTGGACAAAAAAGCAACATAAGATAATATTGAGTGAAGAAAAGAAGTAACAAGTATTCTCTTTAGCATACCCTGACACCACCAACTTCCTCGACTGAAACAGAATCAACATATCCAAGATCATCAGGGTTTGGTTGGCTAAGCTTCAGCTGATTGAATGAAAATAAAATGTGTTACAAAAGAAAACTGAAAACTTTCCTACATAACCAAAGCAGAAGAATACACACAATTGCAACAGCTCCAGTAGTCCGGCAAAATCGACGAAGTTCAAACTTTGAACTAATTTTCAGAACCATAAGCCTACAAAGCAACACTTTAAAGTTAGAACATAATCAAGATTCAAAATTGATCAAGGTTTCAATTTCATAGCCAAAAGAAAATCACACACTTGTAACGCTCACAAAAGTGCAACGCCATCTCTCCAACTGCACCTCCACTGACAATCACTTTGGCACCTGAATCTGCTACAGCTTTGATGAGCTCTTCAACTTTAGCCTCTTCAGTTTTTGAATAATTTTCTAGCTATAAAATACCAGAAAGATGTTTACAAATAATCATTAGAATCAAACATAAATAGAAATTCTTGGAGATGCATGAAAGCAGCAATAAAAGGATGCAGGTGGAACAACCCTTTTCATTCCAGAAGCATAGAATTAGATATCAAATAAAGCCATTTATTTACCAAAAAGGGAACAGCTAGAAATTGAAAAATAAAAAGTCTTTGAAGTGACAGCCAATAGTACTCTAATAGTATAAAAACATTAAAATTGAACAAAAGTCTAAAACATTAAGTTCTAGTAACAAATCATTATGTGCATCAGTTAAGCATTAAATTGACAGATGAAGCATGAAGGCACAATAGTCTTTTTTAGACTTAAGATATACCTGCTCAGCTGAATGAATTAAGACAGTTCCTTTAGTTTCAGTTGCAGTTGTATCAACTCCACCAACAAACACAGCAACCTAAAGCAACACAGACAAAGAACATCAGCACAGGATCCAGTTGAATTTTAAGATTTATAATTGTATAATACAGTAAATAGTGTTTAATATGACGCAATGAGCTTTTAACGAATTGAAAAATTTGAGTAAGATAATGCACCACTGCCCAAAGTGCCAACTGCCAACCCATCAACAGCATTTCATTAAGAGAAGATGAGAAATAATGATAGATTAGTTTATCATAAAAACTATAAATTTGTCTTACTCACTAGTGACAAGAAATTTTCCAAATTTCAACAGAGTGAAATAGGGAGAAAAAACTAATAACTTTTCCCCATAAAAACTTGAGGTTCCCTTCCCAGTTAAACTCCAGAATATAAGCATGCACAACATAAAACATTAGCTCAATGAAAACAAAATACGTCAACAAAAACATCAGGAAAGTGCTTTATCTGGTTCACACTCCTGTCAAGTTGGTGGATGTCTGACATTCACAAGCAACATATGCCTCGTAGGCTTTTACAGAATGGAAAATCACCAAGGAATGAGAGAGATGTCGTTGGTTCAACGGGCACAAAGTAACAATGAGAAGAAGAGATGTGAAATTGTGGAGGATGCACTAATTTGGGCTTTCCATAGAGATTGTGGACCTCCGTCATGGAGAAGTCGCCAATCGGAGAGATGTATGATGAGGTTTGGTTGACATTGTGAGGTGTTGGACTTTGATTTATAGAGGATGGAACAGAGATCGCCAGTGCCAAACATTGGGAACTACCCAGGGAAGAGTTAGGAACAGGAACAAGGAGAAGCGAGAACCACTTAAATAGAGAAATTAACTGTATTTCGTCCTTTATTAAAGGAAAGACAAAGTAAGAGCATGCTATTAAGGACGTTGCAACATACGTCAGGGAGGCCTCAGACGGCCAAACTAAGAGAAGTTCTATTAAAGACACCAGAGACACTATGCAATGTTAGGGGTGCAACATGATAGGAGGGCCAAATTCAACTGTGATCATGCTAAATAGGCAGAAAGCACGAGAAGCTGGAGAGAGAAGTGATAAGGAAACTAATAAACAAGGCCTAGAATTCGGAAACCAAGAAACCTGGGCATCAGGAATGTGGCTCTGATACCATGTGAGAGTAACAATCTTGATTAATTCTCCACAGAATTTTATTGATGATGTGCAGTCTCATATTTATTAAGTAGATGGCATAGTTAATTATCCTTATCTTGAAGTTTAACATTTAAGTAAAATAAATCTAAATCTAATAGACAATGTTTTTCTAAATATATAAACAAATATTTAAATTTAAATTTAAATTAGGAAAGTTCTTTATCTTGTTTCACAAATAAAGTACCACTAATAGGCCAAAGCACAAGCAACATCCATAATAACTTTACAATGAAGTCATCTACAGGGAGCATGAGGGTGTTAGAAAAACAAGATTTTCTGAATCAAATTGTTTTTATGGAATCAGACAGCTCCAGGAGACCCAAAATGTGTAGAATTCTAACCTTTGCCTTTTCCATTCTCTTGATGATCCCAAAAGCATCACTTTTCAAAACCATTCCTCGAACAACTGTGCTATTATGCAGGCCCCCTCCCAAGAGCTTTGCTACACGGACATTGTCCACGTTAAAGTTTGCAGGGTTCTTTGGACACACTTGGATGCATGCCTAAATTTTTCAAACAAATGTCAGAATTTTCAGCATGCACTAAAAAAGTATTATAACATAGGAAATGGGATCTCCAGTATATCATTACATCTGCTACAAGTGAACAAATGATATCTTCTTGCCCAAATTGCTTGCTAGCAACAGCAGCTCTCATCCGAAAAAGAACTTGTTCCTTATTACGAACATCCATATTCTCTGAACCTTTCTCAACCAATTCATCAAAGATTTCAACAGTCTGAAACATAACAGTGAGTTAGAGTGAGGGAGAGCAAGAGTAGCAATGTGGATGAGTCACACAGGCTCTGACCAAAGGACAGACAAACCTTATTGATTGCTTTAGTATATCCACTGATGATCTCACTTGGATGCAATCCCATCCTAATGAGCTCCTCTGCATTTTGAAGGAGCTCCCCAGCAAAAGAAACTGTTAAATTTGCTCCATCTCCAATTTCCTCTTGTTGAGCCTTCCCTGCTAAAACCAAAACCTTGGCTGCAGGATGCTGAACTTCAAGTTCATTTACAATAGTGGCAGCATCATTTGTGACAAAAAGCTTGTCCAAATGATTTATAACCATCTTATTCATACCTGAGGTAGAGAAACTATGGCATAAGAAGTATTCTAAATTCTTTTTCTAAATCACTTAAAAAAAAAAACTACCAGTCCAAATGCTTTCTTTAGTAAGATGGTGGTACGAAATTTACAAAGAAACAAAGAAACGAAAGATTATTGAAAAATGGTGCCAATAGAAAGCAAAAAGGAAACAAGGATGATGATTTGAACAATAATACTTAACAAAGCATTCAACTGAACTATCTCGAGTGTTAGAATATAACCGGCAACAGCTTTTCGTCCAAACTATTACAAGATCAGAGCGGACTGCAAATCGGATAGGCCAACTTATTTCCACATTTCTAAATACTAGCCTTCCGCATCTACTCTACGCAACACTATTCAACTCCACTTGCGAAAATCAACACTATTGAAATCAAAGATGTAGCATTTGCTGCTGAATAGGGTATCATATTAGAAAAATAAAAAGAAGAAGGTGTACCATTAGGACCAAGCGAAGTTCGTGTGATAGTGGAAAGTTGCTTGCAGGCATCAATGTTCTTAAGAACCGCTTCGTCGAGGCCAGAAAGATGCTTATGGCCCTCCTTCAGCATCGACTGTATCCCATATGGCTGCATGTTGAATCCCATCTATCTTTGGTAAGGTATGAAATTACTTCTTATAGATGGTTTTCTTATTTCTAGCCCCAAAAGATAAAACGATGGTTTTCTTGTTGAAATGATCGTAAAGTGCAGAAGAAAAACCCTAACCCCTAAATCCAGGTAATGTCAGCTCTTGCTTCGGCTCAAAGAGGAAACGCAGTAATAGTGCAGAAGCCAGAAGCCCTAGAACCTTGACGTGCCGAGTAGGGTGACAAATGAAAATAAGGTTTAAAATTCATAAAAAAATTTTCTACCAAAATAATTCATAAAATTTCTTTAAAACTTTATAATTAAAAAAGTAATCAAAAAATTATAATTTTTTAATTTTTATAAAATATTNTAATATAAAATTATAAAATTTCAACTAATTTATCCACTAATCTTAAATTTTAGACATGTATTATCATAATAAAATTGTTCGAATAACAAAGTAATGAAAAAATATATATCACCACATAATAACAATTAAAAAAAGTAGAAAATAATTACAATACCACGTAATAATAATTTAAAAATGTTCAGAAAATACTAATTAAATTATTCAAAGCTTTAATGACGAGGCCGACTAGATAACTGGTCTCTGATTTCTATCAACCCTTGGTTCAACCTCTTGATCACCACCTTCATCCTCTAATGCAATATCAACTACAAAATCTTCATCATTATTATTACCACCGTCATCTGAGGATGGATCTTCTTCATATGGTGTTAAAGCTTCATAACCAGTAGCTATCACGTCTTTGAAACATATTTCCAACATGTCCAAAAATTTTGGACCTTCATGCTTGAATTTCAAATAGTCAGGATTCTCCTATAATTCATAAAAAGAACATAAAGTTAAATTAAAAGCAAAACACATTAATAATAAAATTATTTTTACAACATATATATAACATACCTTTCCTTTGGCTGTCCACCACTCATTCGAGGCTTTTACGGTCTTCTTTTCTGTATCCCATCCAAGTCTGGTCTCTTTTCCAATAAGTTTTGCCCACAATGAAAAAAAATTTTTTAGAGCTTCCCACCTATTTTTAAGTTGTTTTTACGAATAAGTATGACCTGTCCTTTCATTGAACTTCTTTATCAAATTCTTCCACCCTTCTCTAGTAAAGTGTGAATGAGGCCTATTGCCTGCATTTATCTCCTCAACACACACTTTTAAAAATACTTCTGTATCAGGATCACTCCACTTTGCATGGTCATTTTTTTGTCCCTTCACCCTCACCATCTACATTATTATCTACTTCATAGGGATTTTTTTGTGTGGGTCTTTTGGAAACTTGCTTTGGAGGCATTCTAGCTGAAATAATTAGAAAAATAGTATATATATGTAGATGGGCATTCTAGCTGGATTATATATTATATACAGGGGAATTGAGAGTGAAAGTTGAATGAACAAACAGAAAACTTTTCTTGTCCTGTTTTCTACTTTGAAAACCTCCACAAATTCCCAATATATAAAAGTGAGTAGCATAAACAATTGCACAAGTAGTTGTAAACAAAAATTACGATGACTTTTTCTCTCTTGTTCGTTTGTAAACTAAAATTCAACCAAATGCACACTATGAATCAACAAACACAAAACTATTGATCTAACTTCAGTATCATTAAAAGTTCACAAAAACTTCCCTATGATCACAAAATATAATTAACTAGAGAAGTGAAAGCTAATGCTATAGGGTGGGATGTCAAATGGAGAGGGAATTTACAACTAATTAACCAGCAAACAAGACTTTTTTATGCAAAACAGAGCAATTTTATAAATATTAATCCATTACAAAGAATGAGACGAAACGAAGAAACCTGATGAATTTGACTTGATGAATGATGAAGAAGAAGGAGACGAACCTGTGCGCCGTAGAGGAAGAAGCAAGGAGACTGCGAATGAGTGAAAAAATTAGGTCAATAGGAGGAAGGGTAAAGTTGTAATATCAAATATTTAGTAAGGTTATTTTTGTCCTATAAAAGTAAAAATAGTGCTTCTCCGTGTTTTTATTTAGCTCTACCGCACCCTCTTTTTATGGAAGCTAGAAAATCCAACTTCTAAAAAAAGCACCTATTCAACTTTTTTTTTAACTTCTGTTTTTTTTTCTAAAGCCCATCCAAACACTTAAAAATATTTAAGAAGCACTTATATTTAAAAATAAAGTGCTTTTTTATCAAAATAAGCTTAACCAAACACACCCTTAGTCTCTCAAAAAATTCAATGATATATTCATTAATTTTTTAAAAAAATTTAAACGGTATATTTATTAATTTTCTAGTTAATGGATATACTATTTATTAATCTTTCAAAAAATTTAACAATATATTCATTAACTTTTTAAATAATTAAACGGTATATTTTTTAATATTATTTTAATTTTTTAAGTGTTAAAAAATATACTATTTTAATTTTTTATAGATCAAATTATTAGTTGATGATGTTATAAAGATTAAATTGTTAATTTGATCTTAAAATTAACTTAATTGTGCATATTTTATTATTAACTTAATTGTTAATAAGAAAAACCGTTCCAAAAGAGCTTTCTTTTTCTCTATCCTGCCCTTCTCTTCCTCTCAAATTCATCTTCTTCGTTTTTATATTTACATCTAAGGTGGCCTCCCTTATAATTTTAGTTTCTTTGGTTTCTTTTCATTCAAATAAATTACATATTTAGTTCTCCCAAGTTAGGTGGTGGTTTTCTCCAGATCTATTTCTGGTTCTACTATTTCTTTATGAAAAAATTGTTTCAAATTTCAATACTAGATCGACTCAGATATGAGCATCTATGCCGAAAAACTTTTGATCTACCGTCAAATTTATGGAGAAGTTTATACATCTTCATTTGTGAAGAAAACTACATTTCTGATATGCAGGGAGTATAATTGTAAATGTTTTGTTGGCAACACTAAAATCGGTGATAATTTTCATCTTGTGAATACTTTCCATATAAGATCAGTTGTGTTTTTATTTGTTTCCTTAGTTTAACACTGTTTACAAATTATCCATCATGTATTGTTATACTTGTGTTAATTATCTGAATGATTATTGTAAGTATTTTTTGACTTTTCTATAATGTAATTTTGCTTTGATGTTTTTAAAAAAAATTTAAAAAATTTATTGATACTCATTAATATTTGCTTCACGAAGATATCAACGGTTCTCGATGCAACTTATTACTATTATTTTGCTACATACTGAACTACTGAGTGCCACTACCATCCCTCTCCTAGAAAAAGAATCAGGAAAAAAAAAATCATGTTTTTTTATTGTTAAAAAGGAACAGTTACAAAGGATAGATATCCAAACCGTCTTTGCTAACAATTATAGCTTAAAGCAACATCCTAAACATCTCTCACATAGTCCAAAAAAAAACCACGTTTTGATTAGTCATTCGGGCCACTCAAAGACCTGGTACTGAACTTTGTGAAATAATAATGTCTAATATATTGATTATTTTTAATAAAATGAGCAAACCTTATATCATTATTTTAAACAATGTCTCTTACTTTTTTTTATCGAGTCTCAAATTAGACCCTTATTTATTTATTTATTTATTTTGTAAATTTTGTGTCATATATTTGCAAAATTAAATATTCCACTATTATTCCAACTTTAAATTTTGTCAATCTCTTTTCCGTTAAGTGTTACGTGAACAGTTGACATGATGGACCAAAATTACAAATAAAAAACAAAGAAAGATATAGGACTAAAATCGTAATTTACCCAAAAAATAAGAGACCAAAATCTCTTTCAAGTCAGTTGTCCACGTCATATTTAACAGAAGGAGATATACAAAATTTAAGGTGAGACTAATGGTAAAACATTTTGCAAATATATGGTACTAATTATGCAACTTGACAAAAAATGAGACTAAATCTATAAAAAAAAAAAAATAATGAGCTGATTTGTAACATGACCAAAAGATGAAACTAAATCTTCAAAAAAAAAAAAGAGTCTGATTTGCAACTTGACCAAAATATAAAGAACCAAATTTACACTTTCACTTTTAAAAAATATGCATCTAACCAACATTTTAAATATGTTAATTGAATATCATAATTATATTTTAAAAACTGAAGACAAGTTAGAATAGTAAATAAATATATTTTTCTTAGATAATTATTTTGAGTTATTTTTATAATTTTTTTTGGTAGAAGTTATTTTTATAATTCATTGTACGTTAGCTAATACTTTTAAGTTTTTTTGTGGCCAAACGTAATACTTTAGAGTTTAGAGTTTAGAGCATGTCAGCATGGGTTAAAAATTATTATTTAAAAAAGCAAATTTGATATTGAAACTCATGAAGCTAAGCTTATTTTAATTATTACATTAGATTAATACATCAGCTGTTCAAACTATCACAGATTAATAAAAAGTATTAAACAAAATAAATGTATTTTTTTAAAAAATAAACTTTCGCACAGATTAATTTGTAAACACTGTTCATATATAAATATATATATATATATATATTCTAAAAAATGTCGGTGCTTCTTGTGGCCAACTTTTTTTTTCCACCAGTAAATTACTATAACTGTAAAGCACAAATATATGCATTGCCTTTTACTTAAAAGACCCTCGAACTTACATTCAATGAAGAAGGGTATATTTGAAGAAAAATTGAAATCTCCCTTAATTTACAACTTGTATATATTCAAAATCAGGTTGGTAGTGATAATCAAACGTCTAAAGGTAAATATAATAAGACAAGTGGCGTTGGCAAGTACTTTGAACACTCCTGATGTGGGTTAGATATGGTCGACCATAATATAATTACAATTATATGGCTATATCCTGATGGTAGGGGGAATTGTAGGGGTATTCGTTGGGCAGCTTTGAACAAAATTTTTAACTGAACCGTTCACATAGGTTTGAAGTAATTCTTAACCAAGCGGTTAAAAATAATTTGCTTAACCAAACCAAACCAATAAATAAGTAGTTTGGGCGGTCGGTTTGAGCGGTTAAAAAATTTATTTATTGTTTCTATTAATTAATTATAAAATTAGAAAGAAAAAAAAATAGTGTTTAGAAGTAGTGAGTAAAATTTATAGAATAGATAAAAAAATGGCAAACAACATTAGAGATTTGAGAAAATAAATTTGTAAAGACTAAAAATAGTAGTTAATTATTGACTAAAGTGATAAATTTTTATGATTCAATGATATAACATAATTAAAAATATGATAAAAATAAATGATTATTAAAAAATTAGTAATTTTTTTATTAAATGTAATAACATATAACACAATAAAAATAAAAACTATATAGATATACTAGCGGTTCAGTTCGGTTAAATATATGTCTAGATTGTTAATCGAACCAAACCACTCAATTTTGATACATTTTTAACCAAACCAAACCGGTCATTGGTCGGTTTAGTTCGGTTTGACTTAGTTTGGTTAAATCGACTTGGTTCGGTTTTGAACACCCCTAAAAAATTGTGATAATTAATGATTTAATAGTATAACTACTTTGTATATATATATATATACAAGTATATATATATATATATATGAATATATTTTCAATTTTTATAATGTTAATTAATTATATTTTTTGTATCTCTTTAGGTGGGGAGGGGGGATTCAAAAATATTGTTTAACCATAGTACTGCACTACTGCATAAAAATCTCAAGGTTACTCATAATAAGTGCCTCTTTAGTTTAAGGTTGTAATCCTCCGTCATTATCAATGTTCTGGGCTTCTGGCCCACCCTTGACTATAGGTCATTACGTCCTCAAATAGGTCCTGGTGTCGGACATACTACTATTTGTATAGCAATATCTGTATCAACCAAATATAGCTCATATCATCGTCCTTGTCCGAGTTAGCTAACATTTTATATTGAAGTGCCTCATGGAGAGTTAACATAAAGTCACTTCCTAGTACTATACTTGAGTGTGTGTATATATATATATCAAATATTTAAATTTATTAAATGTATGCCTTTAATTAATTAAGTTTCTTTTGATTTTAAATATTTCAAAATATTGCAAATTGATTATCATTTAGTTTTATTTTGGTATCAAATTATTTAATGTGATCATATTTTTCTATTTTAAGTTTAAATATGACGTGAGTCTAAAACTTTGTGTTTCTTTTAATGAATATTTTTTCTATTTAGTTGAGACTCTTAGTAAATGAGTTCAAATTGAATCCCTAAAAATACTCGTTTTATGATCAAATGATAAAATTGACTAAGATATAAAATATTGAAAATAAAATTGACAACAACAAAATATTAAAGACAAAATTAGAATTTGATGTAAAATTTTGAGGATGAAAAGAATACTTTTGCTTTAATTAAAATACTAGACTCACGATACTCTTTTTCAAAAAGAAAAAATAATTAGCTAGTGCATTAGCTAGTCCATCACACTTTTAAGTTGCAATTACGTACATGTACAATTGCCAGCTTAAAGACGGTAATTTGATCTTGTGTTTAATTTGGCAAAAGTGACTTCTGGAAATGCAGATGCCTTCAGTTCCGAAACGTTGGTTATAGTACAAGAGTTTAAACTTTAAAGTAAACTAAGCTTGTTCAGTGAAACAAAAAGGCCAAAGTCCTATTTTGGTCCTTCTGTTATGCTTATTGTTCTAAATAGGTCATTCAGTTATTTTTCGTTTCATGTTGGTCCCTCAGTTATCCAAAATTTGTCAAAGTTGGTCCCTCTAACGTTTTCCATCCAAATTTCCGTTAAGAAAAGAGGAAAAATAAACTTTTATCTCCAAAAGTTTTATTTTCTTGTATTAAAGTCCTTTTCTTTTTATATTAGTATCAAAATGTAAGAAAAAGAAATAAATTAAGATTTTAAGTGAATTTGTCCAAAACACAAAATCTCTCTCTCTCTGCATACACACTCTTCTCATTTTCCTCTTTCGTTTTCCATCATGATGACTGATGAATTTCACTCATACCAGGAAGCAGAAGGATCCATTCGAAGCAGAAGAGACTCTTTCTCTCTCTGATCTTCCGATCACCGGCGGCGATTCAACTCAATCCGATGATTCCTATTCCAAATTTGACGACGACGACGATTTCTTCGAATTCTTCAGTGAAGATTTCACTGTCGTGACTCGATCGACAACGGTGGAGAAGGAAATCATCTTCTACGGTAGAATCATCAATGCGCACAGAGGAGAATCGAAGAAGAACGACGCAAAACAGAGCAATTCGCTGAACAAAAAGGTTAATAGTAGTACTAGTAGATCCGATCCGAAATCTGGTTTACCTCGCGATTATTTTGTCGGAATGATGAGATCGGGGACGACGAAGAACAGGTGGTACTTGTTTATGTTTGGAATGTCGTCGATGAAGTCGCCGCCGGAGATGGAGTTGAGAGACATTAAGAGCAGGCAGATCCGGCGAAGTTTTCCGGCGACGGCGACGCAATCTAGATTCTCCGCCGAGAGAGAGAGATTTTGTGTTTTTGGACAAATTCACTTAAAATCTTAATATACTTCATTTTCTTGCGTTTTGATCCTAATATAAAAAGAAAAGGACTTTAATACAAGAAAATAAAACTTTTGGAGATGAAAGTTTATTTTTCCTCTTTTTTTAACAGAAATTTGGATGGAAAACGTTAGAAGGACCAACTTTGACAAGTTTTGAATAACTGAGGGACCAATATGGTACGAAAAATAACTAAGGGGCCTATTTGGAACAATGAGCATAACAGAAGGACCAAAATAGGACTTTTGCCAAACAAAAATAAAATTAAGAATTTAACACGTAAGGGGCTCTAAAAGTCTAAAAGGCCCAACCACATCCTTTAACTTTGCTTTCACAAAATATAAGGTTGGAGCAAACAAAGCTGTACCTCACTAACATCGATCATACCAAAAGCCAAGACAAAGTGGTTTTTCTCCACTTTGATTAGTCAGTCATTATCATATTGTTTGCATGAAACATAATTCTTCATGTGCAGATAATCTGGATTTTGGAGTGGATAAGCTTCCATTTCTATGTCTTTGATTTTCTAAGAGACAAAGATGGAGGAGAAATTTCTCAAGTGCAATTAATTAAGATCTATATGTGTGTTACATCAAGAATCAATAAGTAATTGATTAAAGTGATAAGTATTTCAAACGTTATTTCAAGTGTGAGTTTTGGTGAAAATATTTTTATCAAGAGAGTTTTTTTTTTTTTTTTCTAAGAATGATAGTAAGGGAAGACACTCCTAAGTACATCAACAGAAGCCCAACCCAAATGATTATTACATAGGCCTAAATCGCAAGTAGTTTTACCCAGTAACAACTATTCAACTAGTCCTTGGGTGTCAGAGGATCTTCTTGAGGAGGGATGCCCTCTAATGGGATTAAGTGACTTCACGGGAATTCAAACCCTTGCCCATGATGAGGCAAAGGTTTTTTGTCTAGATCCTTAATCACTTGTGCCAACCCACATTAGTTTATTAAGAGAGCTTTACTCTATTGTAAATTACTCTATTTGTCATTTTAAATTTCTTTATAAACTATCTAATTATAATAAGTAATTTACAATAATAATCTAATAATGATAAATAGTTTATAAAGAAATTTAAAACAATAAAATTTAAATATATTTTTAAATTTTATCAAATATTAACTGAAAAAATAAAAGAAAAAAATTATAAAGAAAAATAAGTATTTAAAATAAGGATATTTTAATCAATTAATTATATTGAAATATTCTCATAGCATGAGAATATAGTAATTTCACTGAAAAGAATAAAAAATCCACAATTCATGAGATTAAAATGTTACTGGAAATGCAATATTTTTAATATTATTTTTTTTAATTCACGTATCAAAAATAGGATTAACACATTTTAAAACTCATAATTTTAAGATTATTTTTTTCATTCGTGTATGGAACATCCCTTAAGGTAAGGCTTGCTGAAGTACCAGTACTTCAAAATTGGTGTTATGCCATTTCCGGACACGTACTCGTACTCGTATTTTATGAATACCTTTGGGTATTTTTAAAATATTATAAAATATCATGTTTTTTATATATTTTTTTATATAATGTCACTATATTTTTATCTTATTATTTTATTTTTGTTATGTTAAAATTTTATTTTCTTTAGATTAATAAATAAGGCATTGATACTAAAATTATATAAATGGTCAAAGAGCACTTTTGGTCCAGAACTTTTGCTCAGGTCTTAATTTGGTCCCATAACTTTTTGTTGCACTTTTAGTCTCAAATCTTTGCAAAAAGTTACAGATTTGGTCTCGTATCACTTTTGATCTCATATCTTTTGGTCAGGTTGCAGAATTGGTCCTATATTTTTGCAAAAAATTTCACCGCTAGTCCCACTTGATCTAAAGATATGAGACTAATTGTGCACCTGACCCCAAGATATGAGACCAATTATGCAACATAACTAAAAGATATAGGACCAATTCTGCAACATGACCCAAAGATATGAGACCAAAAGTGTAACACGAGACCAAATCTGCAACTTGAGTAAAAGTTACGGGACCAATAGTGCAACAAAAAAAGTTATGGGATCAATTTAAGACCTTAGCAAAAGTTATAGGACCAAAAGTGCACTTTGACCTATATAAATTTATATTATGATTTTCTATTTAAATAAATATTGTCATACCCAATTCCCATAATTTTTAAAATTAACCATATACCATATCCACACCTGTATCATGCAAGTACCTGCGTCCGTTGAAGTGCAACCTAGCTTGCCACATATCATTTATAAACACGTATAAAATGAGTTATTAATTATTGTCAATGATTAAATATATATATATATATTTATATATATATATAACTTCAAATCTTAAACGTAGGGCCCTAATCACGACTCACGAGTAGGAAATTTGATCGTTTGTGAATGTAATTTATATATAAGGAGATAGTCGATAGAGGGTACTTAACTCAATAATGTGTTGGGTCTCCTCGTTGCAGGCAATAATTTGTACGTGTTCACGAGATTAATATTATGTCTGTCTTAATTATACTTATTGATTGTTATTTTTATTTTTATTATTTTGCCTGATTATTGATTGTTATTTACACAGGCCAACAGGACACTCTCTATCCGAACTTTTTTTTTTCTTTTTAAATTCTCTTTTTATGTGATCAACCTCAATTTTAATTTTAACGTTTTAAAAAGAGAAATTTTTGTTGTATATATTACTATAAACAAATTTTCTTTATATTTATTAAATGTGTAATATAATAAGGACTACTTTACTTATATTATTTTAATACAAAAAATAATAGTAATATTGGAATAAATTTTCAGTATCACATTTGCATATATTGTATTTTAATGAAAACATTCTTTTAAAGGTATATTTTTTAATTTTGATAAAATCTTACATTTTTGGAAAAGAAAGATATAATGTAAAAGTGTATTTGAAGAATATCATTTGTCTAAAATGTAAATTCATAATTAGGGGTGTACAAAAAAAAAACCCGGCCCGGCCCAGCCCGAGGGTGTTCGGGTCGGGTCTGGGTCTAGTGTCTCTAGACCCGGCCCGGCCCGGGTACCTCCATTTTTTAAAAAAAAAAATTAAATTTTTTACTATACATATTTATATTTTTATACTACTAAATATTTTTTGAATTGTAAGAAATACATATCTATTATTATTTTTATCAATTGTATATTAAAAATATACATAAAATATATATTTATTCTTAATTCTTAATTAAATCAACATTTTTTAAAAATTAAATCAAATTAAATGTCTTTATTAATAAAAAATTATTAAATTAATCCAAAATTATTTGTTTTACCAATATATACAAGTTAAAAAATATATATATAGAATAAATAAAAAATAACAAAAAAATTTTTTGGCTTGATCAGACCCTGTGACTCGGCCCGACACGGGTCTGTACCGGGCCGGGTCTCAGGCCGGCCAGAAACCTGGCCCGGCCCGTGTACACCCCTATAATTTTAAAAACATTCTATTCAGAAGTAAAACTCGCTTGTGAGACTCCTACCTATATTTTCATGAAAGAGAAATTAGAATCCCATTTGGGGCATTTCGTACCCTCTTTTTTGTTGTCCGAAATGAAAATCCGTACATAATAGCCCATAACCCATATAGATATGATATCAATCGGCCAATACGCAATAGCCCATATATATAGATCTAAAACTTGGAGTTGGGCTCATTTATTGATGGCTCGAATCGTTTTTCTGGATATAAATTTGACGATTAGTGTTAGTTACGTTGACCAAGACCCAGTCAAAATTTAGTTTACAACTCATTATTTCTTTTGTATTAAAAAATGTTTTTTATGCGATAGCTGAGGAGGAGTATAATTATTAGCTTGTAGAATAAAACCAAAACTAGTCCAAGAAAAACTTTCCACAAAAAGAAAAAGAAAAAGATCGATCAGAACGATATTAATTAAACCTACACAACAAATTACTAAGTAGCTTAGCTAAAGATGATAATAAATAATATACATATAAGATATATTATTAATTGAAGAGTAGGTAGGTTAGATATATCCTTCTAGTTAAATAATAATAATAATGGATGACATGGCGTTTTTATAGTAGTAGTAATGGTGTGTTGTGGAAGATGGAATAATTAACTAAGAGGAGGAATTGATTGAAGATGGGAAAGGCTTGAGGGAGAAGAAGGAGGTGGGAGAGTAGAATCTGAACAAATTGTAAGCAGAAAGAGAGGAAATGATAGCCATGAGGATGGAGGCCACATATCCACATAACACAGATCCTCCTATTTGTAAGCAGAATCTCCTGAATTTGTTACATAACTTCATCCATTGAAATGCTTTCACTCCTGTTACTGCAAACATCGAACCTTCCAGTGCTGCTGCGTTTGCACTCATTGTCAAGTACATTGCCACCTGCAAATATAAATATAATTACATACATGCATCTTTGAAAGAAAGACTTAACAGCTAGAGAGAGTGCATGTATATATGTACACCTACTCAATTTAAACTCATCAAGTCTCTTTCGCAATTGGACCTCATAATTATTGCATGAGATTGAGATGTACCGTACACTAGAAACAAAGTCTCGGTATTTCTTTAAATAAGAAAATTCAACCTTCTTTCCATTTAGGAAATTGACGGCTTCATTTATTTTAGGTTGAAATCTCTCGCACACAAGTTGGAGAAGTCTCTTACTCTCTTAATTAACTATCTGCACTCCGTAGAATTTGGTCTTACTCTCTTAAAGAAAGAAGGTTTTCCTCTAATCTCGTATTCTTTTGAAATTAATTAAAAAAAAATATTATGAGAAACTAAAACTCGATCGAACAGTTTTTAGTCGTTCATTTATCTTTCTTAATTAAAAGGAGAGATACCCTTAACTAGATTTGGCCCAATATTATATTGAAGAGAACTGTCACCTAATCCATGACCACGCCAAACGCATGATCTGATCTGTGCATAAGAAAGCCAGAGCGGTCATAATCAATTCACTGTTATGATCGTGTCGTACTTGCTTTTCTCTTTCTTTTTCTTTTTTGTTTGGTGAAATGAAAAAGTAAAAAAATAAAAACTAAACAGCAATTATCCTAGGATGTACGTGTAATTTTAATATTTTGTCATAAAAGTGATTTTTTGGAGAGAAAACTTATTTTTCACTTTTGAACTTGTCCTCAAATTATAATATAATAACTTCTTCTATAAAAATCAACTAAGTTTTTCATAATTTTGAGATTAATTGAAGGATTAAAAAATAAATTTTATTTTTTTAATTAAGAAATATGACTAAGTAATAAGATTAAAATAATTATTATATTAATCTTGTATATATGTTAAATTACAAAAAAAAACTTTGTAATACTAACAAAATTTGTTAGACACACCCACACAACTTCTGCTTACGTGAAGTTTCTGGGTTTAATTTGATTGGAAAGAAAGATGAGAGTATGTGTTGAAGTAAGTATGAACTATGGAGGTGGAGGGTGATGTTAATGGACACACACACACACACATATATATATATATTATAAATTTATAATTAAACAATCGAGTAAAAGAATGAAGAATGAGAGGAAGAGCAATATAATGAATATAATTACCTGGTCGCACAAGAAACAAAACCAAGCCATGTATACAAAATAGGCTCTGGTTTTTGGTGTGGAGAAAAAAGCAGAGACAAAGTGTTTGCATAGTTGAATCAAGTTATAACCAGCAGCTGCAGAAGCAACGTACACCAAGATTCTACAACAAACCACAAAATATATATTCAACAACCAATCATCACTACTTGGGGTTAGTTTTAGTTAGCCAGAGAAATTAAAGGGAATCAAAAGCCAAAGAATATATATTATATGAAATGAACACTTTGATGTTTTCTAAAATAATAGTTAATTACTGGAGAGCTTGAATGTCCTGATAGGTAGCCTTCTTCTCAATAGTGTATATAATGACCTTTGTCTGAGAATCAAAGGCAACCAGAGAAGCAGTTAAAACCAATACAAGAACTGCACATAGCCTCAGACAAACTTCGATTCTTGCTTCTCTCAATAACTCCATATTATATTGTTCTGAGTGACTTCTTCTCTGCTCTGAATTGGAATATTATACTGTGTGTTGAGCTAGCTAGTAGATTATGAAATTTGTATATATTTGTGACGTTTAGCTTGTGACTTCATTTCATTCATAGAAACCTTAGTAATTAACATAATTAATACAACATTGCTTCTTGCAATGGTTGACTGGACACTTCTGGTAGAGAAGCGTCCACGCCTTAATGTCGAAATTAATTGCCACCAGTTACCCAACCTCTTTATGATTGTGAACTATAGTAGTTGGATCTGTATCTTTGTTTTTATCAAACCACCCTATCTATCATCTTATTATCTCCCTAACTAAATTTTACATTCATAATGCATCACTAAATTATAAGACAAATTTTACTAATTTTTCAAAGCAGCCCGTACACTGTTATATACCATGCATGTTATTTACTCTATAATATTGGAGAGATTTGTAATCATTATTTCAAATTAATATAAATTAAACTTAATTATTATCTTATTCCACTGTATAACTCGTATATTCTATTATAAGGGAGTAAAATGAAAAGAAAATAGGATTCCCATAGCATAGTACGGACGGATTAATTGTTTGGTCTTTTCCTTTGGTCTCCACCACAAACTCGTTTGGATGAAAGTATAATCGTTTTTAAATTTTCATTAAATCTTTCCTTGCTTTTGTTGGGTCAATTCCATAAATTTATCTGAAAAGTTGTCTTCAATTCTAGAAAACGATTTGAGCCATGCATCATATTAATGAAATTATTTTTCTAATAAAAGGAGCTCTAGGTCTTCAATCTTCATTAAACTTACAGCCCCCATTCTATGTATACTTCGACTAACAATAATATATATTCAAAGCTGGTCATCAATATTCATAATCGTATATTAAGTTTGAGCAATGAAATTAGATGCAAGATATTAGAACGTGGAGAAATAGAAATTTTTTTTAATTAATTACTTTATAATCTGGAAATATTATAGATCAATATTATTTTTAAAGGGTGGTGGAAGATTGTTAAGAAAAGAACTTTATCTTGCTTTCTTATCTTAATATCAAATATAATGAGTAAATTAAAATTAAAAAAATATTTAAGAACACCTTCTTAATATAAAGAAATACACAATAAAAAAATACTTTATGATTTTAAATAATTTTAAAAATTTAAAATTAAAAATTATACTTGTGTATTAAAATATAGAAAACCCACTTGTACATTTATATGTCAATCCGCCTAATATATACAACTAATACAAGTGTAGATAGTGGTCAGTTTGTTTTATTGGCCAAGAAGTGTAGTGGTTAGTTAGAAATGTTTTAATTCCAAAGAAAACTGCATTAGAGATTTATTGATCCAATACTAAAACGTGTCTAAAATACTCACTCCGTTTTTATATATCTAATGTTTAAGGTAAATGCACACATATTAAGAAAATGATTAATTCACTTAGAATAAAAAGAAAAATGAAATAGAAAGACTAAATTATCCCTATTAAATTACTCAGGAAATGTTTATTCATTTATAACTCTACTATATATAATAGGGATAGAATGATAAAAAAATAATTAATGTTATATGAATTTGTAAAACATCAGATATTTTGAAACAAGAAAAGTTTTCTAAAACATCAAATATATAGAATCAGAGGGAGTAACAAATATTATGAAGTAAGGGATATAAAAAGTAAAAGAACAAGATTAATTATTATGAACGATTATAATATAAGTACTCAATTAACATGAATCTTTTTTTTTTTTTGGTTGCTTAAGGTATTCCAGCCTGATGGACTAAAGACTAATCTTTCGCGAATCTGAGTTCTATTTAAAAATTTGTCGCTGGCCAATTAATTGCTGCATACATAAATTGGGGATCGAATCCCCGACATTTGCATATATATATATATATATGTGTGTGTGAGTTAATTATAACGTTTCGTAGCTTGTATAAATTAAACGCTACGTAGTTCATAAATGATGAGGAGGCAATGATACAAAACTAGTGATAGTTACAACAATCCACTCGATAGTCTTTCTCTCTTCTATCTATTTTTTAATAAAAAAATTAAAAGCAAAATAAAAATAAATTAATCACCCTATACAATTTACATCAAATCCCAATAATGAGGAATATATATATGTTCACATTGGATCGATGCACTGGCAAGTGATGAGAGTGCAATAAATCAAAGAGGTGGTACACGTAACGCAACTGCCTTATTTTTAACTTTGAAAAATATATTGAAACGGACAAAACGTTGGGCTCCCATTTCTGCACATTTCTGCACACTTATTCATTCCTCATTTCTTCTTTCATATGTGACTGTCAAATCAATATTTACTTATTTAGAAAGAAGATAATTAAACTTATAATAATAATAATAATAATAATAATAATAATAATAATAATAATAATAATAATAATAAAAGGAGTTAGAAATACAGTTACCCACCCACATCTGTCATATACTCATGTGTGGCGTTTCAAAAATGGTAAAGCCTTCTTTCACTCTGTAGTCACTTTCCCATCACTTCTTTTGGAAGACGTGGAAATCAACCAAACATCTTAATTGCGGATTACGAATGATCACCAATCAAATTAATTTAGATAATGATAATTTACTGATTTTTTAAAATACACAATTTTTTTTTCTTTAAAGAGATTAAACGATGCATAAATTAATTTATAGAAAACCAGTAAATTATCATTTAATTCTTTCAAAAGTTAAATTATATATTTTAAATTTTTAATGATCACATTTATAATAAATTTTTTTAAAATATTAAAATATAAATTTACTTTAAAATCTATCTTTTCACCTACCATCATATCTGAATTTTTTTTTTTGATACATATCATATCTGAAATTGAAATATATTTTTTTGGGGGGAGCATCGTAAGCATGAGAAAATTGCTTTTTTTTTTTCCTAGAGTTCAAAACACAAGTTGTTGATATAACAAGTGGCGTGGGTGATCCCCACAATGCCCTTAAGAGACTGTGCTAGTGTCAGTACTCTGTATGGTGTTTGCCGTGTGTGTGTTGTCTAGTTCACAGCTGATATTGACCACAAAAACAAAATCTCACAGCAAAAATAAAATTAATTATTAAAAACTAATGTTTTAAAAATTAGACCAATTAATAAATTGAAAATATTTTTAAAATTTATATAATTAGTTAATTTAAATATATAAATAAAAAATATAATTATTTTAAGTAAAAATAATTCATAATAGAAAAATATAATCATAAAATTTGTATAACAATAATATATACTTCTAAATTCATAATTTTATTATTCTACAAAAAAAAATACAAAAGCCACAATATGAATGATTATAATTAGATTAATATAGTCAAAAAAATGAGTTATTTTTGTTCTAATAGATATGTAAAATTTTATATTGGGCTTCATAAATTGTTTTTGTATTTAATCCATAAAAATCAACAAAAGAATTTAAAAATATTGTGACCCATCCGATTAAAAAAATGCTATGGGTCATTGTTCAATTCAAATCAACTTGGTTCAAAGTAGTTTTGATTGTCGAAATTGGTGGGAAGGCACTACCGTTTTGTTTTTATAGTTCGAATGAGATTATTTTTCGCTTAGACTGTTACACGAATAGCAGGGGAATTCCATAACATTACCTTAAACGATTTGTTTTCATGAAACTACAAAAAAACATTGTGTAAACGATAAATTATACGAAGGGCTTGTTTGGATTGCCAATATGCCCTTCCAGTAATCTTATATTATTAGAGAAATATTGATTATAAAATAGAACGATAAAATAGCGCTTGTGTAATTTGGAGATCAATTGAAATATTGAAATGTGAAATTATTTAAAAGAATGTATAATAATTATAGTTTTATTTGTATGAGTATTTTAAAATTATATAAAAGTAAAAATAATAATTGATAACGGAATAGAATATAATAAAATTTTAGTGTTTGTTATGGTTTTAGTTGAATAGAGAATGGTAATAAAATTGTTGGTTAATGAAAAATAAAGTAATGAAGGTTAGGATACCTTTTATGTTACCGGAATGGTGGGATCAAAATGAAGATTTTGATAAATATTTTTAATATTATACAATACATAAAAAATAAGATAATTAAATCTTTTTAAAATTGTAATTTGCTTGAAGTAGATTAAAAAATATTTCGTTTATTTAAAAATGAAAAAGTATATTATACTCTTTTAAAAATCAAGTTATTTTAACCATCAAATTATTAATTTAGGCAAAAGACTTTTTCGTGCCACTAACGTTTGCGATGATTTTCAATTATGTCCTTAACGTTTCATTTGTGTCAGTTGTGCCCTCAATGTGAAATGTTAGTTTCAATTATGCCCCCAATTTTACTTGTGTGTCAATTTTTTGTTCTGAATTTAATATGTGGCAAGATGACTGGATAAATAAAACATCCCTAATTTATTTTTTATCCACCATGACATTTCCTACGTGGATTTACAATCTCTAAACCAAAAAATTACTACCCTAAAATTTTTTTGACATCTTTATCTTCATCTTCGCAAGCCTTATACCACATAGAAAATGCCATGGTGGATAAAAAATAAATCAAAGATGTTTTATTTATCCGGTCATCTTGCCAAATATTCAATTCAAAACAAAAAATTGACACACAAGTAAAAAAAATTGACACATTAGCATTGAATTAAAATTGGGGGCATAATTGAAACTAACGTTTCACATAGGGGCACAACTGACACAAATGAAACAATAGGGGCATAAATGAAAATCACCGCAAACGTTAGGGGCACGAAAGAGTCTTTTGCCTATTAATTTATTATTTATTATAATTAAAATATATACCCTTATCCTCTTCTAATTTATTATTAACGGAACAAAGCTGTGCATATATTGTGTAAGTACTACATGTTCAATATAAACATTATTTGATTATATACACATATATATATATAGCTCTTACATATACTTGAAATCAAGTATTACATAGAAAGTGAGGATATTGTGTAGCTAGTTGGTGAGAGTACACTCTGGAGGCAGGCCGTGAGGAAATCGTTTGGCGTCCCTGCAATAATCATAGATCATGTGATGGGTTCGAACCCAAGCGAGCCTGCGTTTGCTTCTGAGGTCGAGTTCTTCAGAAAGCCAAGTAGCACAGGATGATGGTGATGGGCACGCTGATCTGTCATTGAAGTTTTTGTAGGACGCTTTGAAGGGCGCTTTGTCCCAATCAGTTTTCACCAATCCACCCTGTGTTGCCCAATCATCGGCATTCCAAATGCTCGAATGTATTCTCATTGGATGCTCCTTCGGGAACGGAACCCCCTTAGACTCCAAGTTTCTGAACTCTCTTATGGGCGTGCCATCCACATAAAAGCTGAAAAATATTATATTATATGTGAAACATCAAGATTCAAAATTGAAAGGAAAAAAGAAAAATGAGAAAGGAAGAGTTACATGATGCGTTGGGAGTTCCAAAGGATGGAGTAAGTGTGGAAGGAAGCTGTTGGGTCGAACCAGAGACGGAATTGCTGCTCTCTCTCCCCTTTGCCTTTTGTGTAAATGTTGGTGTGAAGAGTATAAGGCTGTCCACTAAGATTGCCCAAGAATTCCAAGTCTATCTCATCCCACTCCCACACATCTGATGACCGCCACTGAAATATTTCATACAACACACCATTCTAAACTTACTTCCCCAAATTGTATTAACTTGCTAAGAAGCCAATAAGAGCATATCCATGAAACAGAGAAAATGCAATATAATAAAAAAAAGAAAAAATTTCATACATATCATATATTTCATAACATTTCAATGTGTTCATATATATGTCAATGCATGTGCTTAGTAGGAATAGACTAAAGTTTGGAACTTTGAATTCATAGATAGAGGGATGGTGATAGGAAAAGAGGGTACATAGTAGGCAGTAACAGTGCCAGCAGAGTTGCCAGGTACAAGCTTGATTTGCATGTCGATTTTGCCAAAGAGGTATTGGTTCTTTGACCTGAAGCCAGAACCAGAGGCTCTGTCAAGCGAAAGGGTGAGAAGCTGACCATTGTTTAGTATGTTAGCCCGACCATTTCCACCCCATGTGATATCGAAGTCTTGGTAGAAGTTGGCATTGGAAGAGGTACCCTCAAGAACAGAGACCACTACAACCACAAGAACTAGTGACGAGACAAAATAAGAGACTTGTGAAGTGGAATAACAAGCCATGGTGTTTGGTAGTGATTGGACAATTAAGTGAAATGAAGAACAAAGATTGGAGTAAGGGGGTTTTGGAGGGTAATTTGATTTCCAATTGATAGGGAAAGAAGCATATATACATGTGTGTGTTCGGTCACTTCGGTGCCGCTTTGTCTTCATAGTTATCCAAAGCCCTATATATGCATCCACAAAACTGTTGCAATCGCTGCTATATCTGCTCTTCTGTTCTCTGCAGCATTCACCTCTTCTGCAACTTCAGAAAAGCTGACCTTTACTTATTACTTGTGTATGGATAGAGTTCAGCATTCAATTTCCCAGGAGAACTCAATGAATCTCATCATGACATTCTTTTTTCTGAGATGATATGTGCAATGATCAAAGACAGACCATTTCCTTGTTCAATTTGGTAAAGGCGTGTCGGTAGGAAAAATACACTTGTTCCACGACAAATTAAGTTAACATGTGACTAGATATCGCAATTAGATGAAGAAGTTTGTTTTATATGAAATTTTATTAATCGTGTTTTGGCATTAATATAAAACAAGTTCTGTTATTACATTTGGATACAACAATTCAACACAAAATTAACTAGTATGATAATATGAATTTGGTGTACTAAGGCACAAATGGATGGGATGATTGAGTTGGCTCATATGTTTGTTTTTTATCATATTTAATATTTATATTAATGGGCTTAGATGAAAAACAATATGTTACTCCTATGTAGTTTTAAAGTCAATCTAAGCTTAGCTTGAGTTTGTTTAGTAACAAAAACCAGGTATTACATCTTATCATTTACTCTCACCATTTATATTAATTTATACTATATTTTAATAAATTTTATTTTATATTTTTTATAACTGACCTCATAACATATTTTTATTTAAAAAAGTATACAAACTTTCACTAAAAAGAAACGATAAGCTTTTGGACAAAAATGTTCTTAAACAGTTAAAACAATTGCTTTCTAAATTATATCAAGTTTTCAAAAAATTATTTTCTTTTAAATGTTGGGTTCTTGGTCTAGATTGTGAAAACTACTAGAACACGAGTGTGAGCTTTGTCACTCACTTTCTGTCTCTTTCAGCCATTTATGCAAAGGAGTCATAATTTTAATTCCAGCATGACACCTAAAGAAGAAAAGATCAAACATGACATGACTCTTATCATTATTATTGACTACTCTTGAGAAAAAGAGTCAAGACTCTAGACGCAATCCATCACCGGGAGGACGAGGGAAGGGGAACAAGAAGAATCGTGATCGTTGTTATAGTCCATTCCTTTTTCTTTGCTCATTAAATAAGAAGATCTATGTCGTGTTGTCATTCTTACAAGACTCCTCATTAATGGCAATAGTCTGTAATTGATGATAATGTAGGACCTCAGAATCAACATAATTGATACTCAAACTACAAGCGTGACGAAATTCATCCAAGGAAAAAAGAATTCACAAATATGCAAGAGTGAGGAATTTGTGCGAAGTCTATCTCTTACGGATGAGAAAAAGAAGAGAAAAGGTTTATTTTTTACCTGGTTGAACCAACCGTCTGAACCGACACTGCACAATTGTTGATTATATTGACACCGACTGCTGCCAGAATAGAAACTACTATCAAGTAATAAATCTTTCTTAACCAAAAATTACTTGAAAAAAAAAACTGTTTTAAAGTTGTTAGATGATAATTACTAGTTGGAGTTGAAAGAAGACTTGGTCATGATTTGTGTTTAATTAATTTGAACGAATTAGACCTTCTTCCACTAAGCCCTTCTTCTATTTTCAATCGTTATGTTTAATAACTTTGGCAGAAGAAAACTAATTTCTCCACTAGCCAATTAAAACTTTGAATTTTATATTCATGTTAAATAATAAAATTCATATTTTTAAAGAACTAAATTGTTATTTTACACGTATTTCATTTTTTTTTTTTTTT